>APFE030188854.1:8961-23599 GCA_000404065.3 Pinus taeda
AATGTTTTTAGATTTTTTGGTGTGGATCAATTTGTTTTTGTTTATCTTAAAAAATAATGTTTTTAGATTTTTTGGTGTGGATCAATTTGTTTTTCTAGGTAATGTGAAGTTAGGGTTTCTTTTGGATTAGCGAAAATGACTTTCTTCTGGGGAAATGAAGTTTCTTTTGGTTAATCGAAGGTGAAGCTTCTTCTGCAGCAAGATAAGGATTCTTTTGGGAGGTCAAAATAAGAGATCTAGAGACCGAGTTTCTCTAGAGGAAACAAGTGGTAACCTAGAGACCGAGATTCTTTAGGGGAAGTAGAAATGAAGCAGTGTGAAGGATAGAGACCGAGTTTCTCTAAGAAAGTTGAGGAGAGCAGTTCAAGATAAAAAAGAAGGGCAAGAAAAGGAAGAAGCATAGCATCAAGGTTAGTGACAAGGTACTTGGGAGGATACTAGAGTGAAGGTTTTGTGTCATCGTCTTGGTACTTATCAATTGAAGATTTAGAAGAAGAATTTTGATCGGGTTTTCCTCTCAAGAGGTGAGAGGTTTTGGCCCTGGCTGAGAAGCCTACATACTGTGTCACTTGTCTTTTATTATGCATATTGGTAATTGTCTTGATGAAGAGAACACAATAATAACATAACGCAGAAAATATTATGAGCTAAGAGTTAAAAGTGTATCACAATCAATTATCAAGCAGAGAAATTGTTAACTTTGAATGCCCTAGATTTCTCAATAAGGGGTTCTCACAACTGACAACACCTCTTACAGAGTTCACTAAGAAGGGAGCTTTCAGTTGGATAGAGGAGGCACAAGAAATATTTGAGAAGATGAAATAGGTGATGAGTTCATGTCCCATGCTTACGTTATTAGGCTTCACTCGACCATTCGTGCTTGAGTGTATTGCTTCAAGGACTGGGATAGGAGTTGTATTGATGCAAAATAACCATTCCATTGCTTTTGAGAGCCACAAACTCAAGGAATATGAGTGGAATTACTTGATATACAACAAGGAGATGTTGGCCATTATGCATCCATTGGCCAAATTCAAACAATACTTGGTGGGGAACAAATTTAAGGTGAAGACAAATCATAATAACTTAAGGTTCCTCATGGGGCAGAAAGAGTTGAGAGAGCGACAACAAAAAAGGATCAGTAAACTTCAAGCATATGATTTTGAGATCAAGTATGTGAATGAAAAAAACAATGTGTTGCTCGATGCCCTTTCTAGAATACCACCCACTCTCTCTCTCATGGAAATTTCAGCTCACTGGAAATCTCTTTTGTAGCTTGAGTACTCCAAGAACAAGTTTTCTTGTGAGATCCTTTGACTGGTTGACCTAGGATGAGAGGTGATGTGTTATTAATGACATCATCTATTACAAAGTCGGGATCTACTTGGTACTAGAATGCCAACTTAAGGAAAGGATCATGCATGTAGCGCACAACTCACCACTGGTAGGGCACCCTAGGTACTTGAAAACGTACAGATAGAGCAGGGAAAGGTTCACATGGAACGACCTTAAGACGAATGTGTTGAGATTCATGATAGAGTGCAATATCTACCAACAAAATAAAGTAGAGCATACTCATCTGGTGGGGTTAATTTAACCACTTCCCATAGAACAAAAATGGGAAAGAATTTCGATGGACTTCATCACGGGGTTACTTGATCAAGTGCAAAGGAAGGATTGCATTTATGTGGTGGTTGATTGGCTCATGAAGTTTGCACACTTCTTCACTATACATTCCCGATTTTCGGCGTCACAATCAACAAAGTTATTCTTCAAAGATATATTTCGATTGCACGGACTGCCAAAAACCGTTGTCAGTAACTGGGACAACAGATTCATGACAGGATTTTGGCAAGAATTGTTTAGGTTGGTTGGGACAAAGTTAATGCTGAGTACTGGTTACCACTCGTAGACTAATGAGAAGACTAAGATAGTCAACAAATGGTTGGAGGGCTATTTGAGAAACTATGTCTCAGATCAACACAAAGCTTGGATAAAGCAGTTTCACTTGGGAGAGCATTGTTATAACACCACTTAGAACATGTTGATTGGGATTACTCCCTTCAGAACCCTGTATGGGTATGATGCACCAACATTTGTAGATTGGGTGTTTGGAGACAACAAACAACCTATAGCTAATGACTGGATTTAGGAGATTCAAGACATACTGCGACTCCTCAAAGAAAATTTGTAGATGGCTCAAAATCAATAGAAGATTTATGCAGATCGGCATCAAGTGGATAGTAGTTGTGTGGTAGGGTACCTTCAATATCTTCGTCTACAACCCCACTGGCAATCATCACTTAAAAGGAAGGGGGCAGAGAAATTGAAACCAAGATTCTATGGACCCTACGAGATTATGAGGCATATAAGAGAGGTGGACTATGAGGTAGAGCTTCCAAAGCGGTGTAAGATACATAATGTCTTCCACACTTCATGCCCCAAGAAGTCCGTAGGACAACACATTGTCATTTCTACTAGGCTTCCACAATTGGACGGAGAAGGGGAGTTGATTATGTTTCCAGAATAAATTTTGGAGGTAAGGCAACGAAAACTAAGAAACAAGACCATTAAAGAAAAGTCGGTCAAATGGAAATAGTTGCTTGTTGAAGATGCCACTTGGGAAGGAGAATAGGTGCTCCAACATCTTAGACTGAATTTTCTTTAGGAAAAGCAATATTAGGCAAGAATGACTATAATGTCCTCATCTGCTTCAAAGACATAAGATGATGATTCCACTAGCCTAACTATAATCTCGTAATCTAAGATGGGAAAATTAATCAATGCAACACAATTCGCATAGTAGAAAACCTTATTAAAGTTAAAGGGGGAAAGAGGGATCATGGGTCCTAGGCTAAAAAAAAGTCACTTTTAAATTATAAAGTGAGAAAACCCACTAAAATGACTATTAAAATAAAAGATAAAAAATGTGGCAAAAGATTCAAGCGAGTTATAGAAAAGGGATAATGAGGAAACTCCTTATTCTTGCATTTGTTCACTTAAAAAATAGAATTTTGGAGAGCTTTAAAGAAAGTGACTATGGTTTTTGTAAACCCTCATTCTAGTAGCTAGTTTCGGTGTTTAAACTATACACCCTAGCTACTGTGCGAGCTAAGTCACTCGGGTTCCAACAGTGCGCTTCATTGTTAAATAAAGAGACATTGGCAAAAAAGAGTAAATCAGAGATGCTATCAATTGATTTTATTATATGATTTTAGTATTTTATATTTCTTATGTAGGTTGAGCTCACATCTTCCAAGATGTCTAGTTCTATCAATCACGGAGTGCCGAGTACTATCATTTTTTAGAGGGCCAAGTTATGAGAAAAAGGGGGCCGAGTTCACATATAAAGGAGGTCGAGTTTATTTGTGTGTAATTGGCCATGTCTAATAACAAAGAGGTTGAGTTTAGTATCCTTCTTGCTGGCCAAATTTATTTCTCAGAGTTTTGCAAATTTGGTCAACAAGTTTTGTATCCCTATTATCTACTGGCTATGTATATTCATTTGAAGGGGTCACACACCCACCATAGTTGGCTGAGTTGTTGTTAAGTGTTGTCTCCATTAGGCTAAGTTCACTCACCTCTTTGAGGTTGTGTCCCCTTGCTTTGGAGTTGAGTTTGTGTTGTTGCTTGGAGACAAATATTTATGGGTTTTATCATTCATCTACAACCAAGTGTTTACTGACAGATTGTTGATATTCCTTGTCATATTCCTCTAATTTTGCTACAACAAGCTCTTATCAGTGGTATGTACCATTTCTGAGTACAATATAGATTATACATTGATGTTTGTAAGTATCTTTTTGACATTTTTTGGTACATTTGTTTGAATAAAATACAAGAAATGTGCACCTACAGCCACATGCATACACACTATTTGACAAAATACCACAATGACAAACTCAAACAAAACTCAAGAAATTTTAGTGGTACTTTCGAGATATTCTAGGGGGTATCTTACACAAGGATCACTTATATCTCAATTGTGTATAGCCTTGTTCTTCTCTCCTTTATTGTTTTAAGATTCCTTAAATTTCCATCTCTATTCTTCTACATATGGAATTATTGCAACTTTCAAGAACTTATGTACATTTTGTGTTTCAAATGTGATTTTTGGGTTGTACGAAATATTTATACAATGGACAGAGCATACCTAAAGGATTCAGAGTTAGTTTCTACTCTATATAATAAAGTTGATTATTCAAATCATTAAAGAAGTGTTTGTTAGTTGAATTCACATATTGTGCTCAGCTCCACCACTTGTTTATTGTTGGTTTCATTTGCCATGCCCAAAAACTCACCCTTTCTTCGTCACAAGCCAACAAACGTTTCCTACTCTGTTTTGCCTAAGACTTATGTCTTTCTCTTTTCTTACACCTTTCACTTTAAGGTATTGTGCTCTTCTCTTTGAAAATCTATGCCCAATGGATAAGCATTTGGTTTGGAGATTTACCTTATTTCTTCCAGTGATGTGCCATGTCACCTCTAACCCTTTTTATCTTGTTATTTCACCACTTTAATTATGGCATTTTGAGCTTCATGTTGTAAGTTGATGTTTTTTGACAGCGGGCAGTCAACTTCTATATGCTCTGAGGAATACCCAATTTGGTCCAAGGCCTAGCTTATAACCAAAAGTAAGCTTGCAAATGTCTGGCATAGTTCCTAAGCAACCAAGAACATCTCAAGGAACAAATAGTTTTTAATTTTATCACTATTGTATGCATTTCAAGATCAAACCTAAAACAGGGCCCCTAATGCCCACATTGAATCTTCGTGCCAAAAGCTAGCAAAATGTTTGGTGCAATGTATAGCAACAAAGAATTTTTTAGGGGGTGCAACTTCGCCAATTTACTATTTTGGGACATTTTCATATATCTATATATATATATTCCCCAAAAATTACCAATTTTAATAGTAAATTATAAGGTTTTTATTGAATATTCATCTACATGAATTTTCAAATGTGAATAATAGCATGTAAATACCATACATAAGAATAAGCATAATATTTAAATCCTCACTAAATACTTTATATAACCATGTATTATATATCACTCTAACACGTTTTTAAAAGTTTAATACTAATGTACACTTTTTCTTTTACCTTTCTTATCCCATTTACATGCAAACACATTCTTTCAATCAACATAGAAATATAGATGATGAGATAGTTTCTAAATAGCGAAGACACGTTTTGATAAAAATAAACAACATCCATTTAGTATCGTAAACATGACATATTAAACTGGATAGCGATTACAATTTAAATTATCTACCTTCCTTGAAAGAGGTATGGAAATTCACAGAAATTTCTACTAATTATGAACACCCATTTCAAGAAAACGGAAACAAGTGAAATATCACTGGCACCTTGGCTTCCCACCTATCAAAAGACCAGCATGCATTTCTTAAGGGTCGTAACATTTTAGACGCTGACTTATACCCAGGAATGTATATACTCCATGTTCTCCAAGGACATCGATGCGGCTATCCTTAAGATAGACCTACAAAAAGCCTATGATTGTATAGACTGGGGATTTATTCGATGTCTTCTGGCGAAAATTGGCTTGCGGCTTGAGATGATTAATTGGATCATGGCATGTATTGAAAGCATTAACTATGCCATTAATATCAATGGCATTCCATCCCCATATTTCCTTGCTGAGAGAGGACTCCGCCAGGGATGCCCTCTTGCTCCAATTATATTTATCTTAGCCATGAACACCCTCAGTTTTCACATATGCAAGGCTGTGGATGAGCATCGATGTCGGCCCATCAAGATTAGTAGGTATATATCTCTATCACACAATTTATTCGTGGATGATGTTCTCCTTTGTGCTATGTTATGCCAAATATCATGGAACTGCCTATTTGACATTCTCATAAATTTTCAAAAGGCCACGGGACTTGTCATCAAGTCCAAATCTTCTTTATATTACAATGGGACTGATATGGATCTGATTAATAGAATCCCCGCCATGTTTGGCGTTGTCTCTTGTTCGCTCCAAAATGGAATTTCATATTTGGGCTTTCACCTTAAAACAAACAACTACACAGCCAAAGACTGGGAGCGGTTGATCGAGAGATACTACAAAAAAATATCGTCATGGGAATTCAGGACCCTATCATTGGCTGGCAGAGTGATATTATCTACAACGGTCTTGTCTCAGCTATCTGTATACTGGGCTCATTTGTTCTACCTTCCCACATGCACCATTCAACGTCTAAACAAGATCACCGCTAATTTCATATGGGGTGGATCGTCCGTGCATAGAAAATTCCATCTTGCCAAAATGGATGCTATTTCCATTCCAAAACGTTTTGGCGGATGGGGTTTAAAGGATTTGCATCAATTTGGTCGCGCACTCTTATACCGCACTTTATGGAGAGGAATTTTTGGAAATAGCCCATGGAGCACCATTATCAGACATAAATACATGAAGGGCAAGAAATTAGAATACTGGTACAAGCTTGGGGCTATCGGGCCTCGACACGGATCCACTATATGGCTCAGCATGCAGAAGATTGAACCATTTTTCTTGTCCCGATTGCGATGGAGGTTATCCACTGGCTGCCATGCTCTCATTGGCATTGACCATATATTATGTGGTCATGGCGAGATATACATCCCAGAGGACCTTACTGCACATCTTCAACGTCGCGGCATATTCACATGGAACAAACTCATTGAAGAATGGCATGGCTCATCCCCAATTTGGAAGGACGGAACAACTCTAACTTGCCAGATATATTGGACAGCGTCTGGAAATCCATTATGGATACTCTAAACAGAGGTGGCTTTCAGCGACATGGAATTGTGGACCATCTCACATGGACTGTTTGCAATGTACAGAAGCCTGTTACTGTACGTGACATATATTTTGACATGATCAGTCACAGGATTTCTAATGCTCATATACTTTTTCCAATGGTATTCTGGAAGGCAGGATGTCCACTCAAACACATACACTTTGCATGGCTGGTATTCCACAACAAGAACCTCACATGGGACAACCTAAGAAAACGATGTTGGCATGGTCCTAGCAGATGCGCAATGTGCGAAGCAGATGAAGAAACAAATGTGCACATGTTTTTCCAATGCCCTTCTATACAATGTGTCTGGTATGTATTGGCAAATACTTTTGTTTTCCCACTTACTGTTTTTGACTCTTCTCATGCAGCACTCATCTGGTGGAGTCGGCAAAGAGGGACTCGGCGTTTTCTCATCCTTATTTTTCTCTGGTCTACTTGGAAGTGGCGGAATGCTCGAATCTTCAATGACTGAGTTATACCTGCTTCGTCCATTCTGGACAATATCATGGCCTCCTGGACTATGATATATGGCTTTGCTGATTTTTGATTGTATTGGACTATCTGTGACTCACATACTCCATATATGCATATATGGACTATGAACATAACATATATGACAAATTTTGCATACAGATACTTATATATTTGTCCACATACACTAGATATATGTTAGATACCATTCTAAAAATCTGATATATGACCTGCTGAATATGGACAAGATATGGACCTCATCTATATGTACATTTGTTTTTATATTGACTCAATATAATATATTATGCTTTTTTTCTCCTGAAAAAAAAAACTGGCCATGACAACTCAGAGACACTTGAAGCTTTTAAATTGTTTTGCAGGATGCGTATTTGAATATTACCCCCATACAAGCCAAAAAATTGCACTAGTTTGAACACTAGACAACCCATATGAATTTATCATCCATTTATCTCGTCCAGAAAAAAGAAGTTAAAAGGAAAATACTTAGTCATTAAGATACAAATCGCTTGAAAAATGGGGCTTAATGATGTTTAGGCTTGCAAAGCCAAAGTCCTTGGACTTGCTGGCAGTTAATAGCATGTCATTGCGCCTCTTCATTTGTTAAGATTCGGTCATTAACATACAAAAACCAACATTTTAAAAAGTGGTGCTTAAAGACATTTAATTTTGGAAAACCGGAGTTCTTAGAATTGCTGGCAGTTAACAGAAAGTCATTTCGTTCCACTATTTGTTAAGATTCAAATCAAGTTAAAATAGTGACCATGCATGTAAATTTTCATTCCTAAAAAACATTACTAGTGATCAATTCACTGTGTACAAACAGTTAATAGAGGATAGATCTTCCACATGCAGTCTACTATGTTTCCCTCCGCATGATATTCGTACACCAGTTCAGCTTGTATTGCAAACATCCAGACTCCAGCTACCCTGACGGCTCTTCTTTGCTTAACTTCAGCAATCAGAAAATAAGCTCTCTGCACATTATTTCATTGATCAACTAAACAGCTGGTGATGACATAACTTTTGCTGCATGCTTGTTGGAGTACTAGCTTCACTTTGAAATGCATGTAGTTAGAATGGTGAATATATGAAAGCCTCCAATCATATGGTCATCTCTGTTTTTAAAACTGCCAATTGCTTTAGGAGGAAATAGCTAGGATAATTCTTTCTCATAGATTGGATAGTCTCTGCCAGGCTGAACTGAAGATAAATGCTTCTTTTCCATTTAGACTTGGAAAAAAGGGATTGCATCATGAATGGTGTTTTGATTTCTTTAACACCTCCTTAAGGACATGAGCAATTCTCCCTGTCATATGGTGTTCCATGAAGCGTTCTTTTACTCTTTCATAGCCTCTTCTCCCCATTGTTAACCTACGTTCAACATGAGAAGACAGATTCACTATGTTCTTTGCGAGTGGTGTTACACCCTCTTTACCAACAGCATGCAAAAGACCTGTTGAACCATTGACAACAATTTCCATCGTACCTCCAGCTGCTGTGCCCTGTTAACAAGATTTACTATATGGTTAATAACATATTTTCCAGAAAAAAAAACTGCCATATTACTTAAAAATCACTAGTAGTAAAATAAACAACGTTATTCTCCCTGCCAACTAATAGTAAAATAAATAACGTTATTCTCCCTGCCAACCCTGACCCAAAAAGCAAGTGGATCTGACTGGATCACGTGGCTAGAACCCTTTGCACTTTCTAAGAGTACGGATCCCGGCAGAGGTTTGCATTTTGGATTTTCTATTCTATCCAAAAATATATAAACTATGATTCTCTACTAAGAAAATTTATGGTCGGGACCTTCTAAGGAAAATGAACAAGATGTGCAGAGCAACATGAAGTTTAAAGGCAATAAAAATAAATGCAGTAAAAAAGCAAATATCAATTAACTTTAAAGAAATACATGTACTTACCATGCACGTCATTCAGAAAAGAGGAATAGATTTAGATCAGTGTTTTAAAATTCGGATGGACCAAATCGGACTCGGCTGAGCCAACTGAGCCGGACCCCTGGCCAGGCCAGCTCGGTAGAAAAACCAGTTCGGTGGCCGGTTTGTTACCGAATCGACCGAGCCGGCAGAACCAAACCCGACCCCTGGCCTACTTGTTAAGGTGTTGCGGTTGGTGGATGGGTAAAGATTGACTATGGGCTTCATTTATGAGGCTATGGATCAAGCAAAGGAGCAAATAAAGGCAACATACAAGAATAGAGTGGCTAGCACTGGGGTTTAGTGATTTTTTATAATTTACTCTTGTTGTAGAGGCCATTTAGAGCCTCCTTGGTTATGTGTTTTTGCTTTGATCTCTATATCATGTATGTATTGGACAATGCACTGGGTGCCATTTTGATATAATGGATATATTCATGAGCATACTTTGATCATATGTTGTCTTCTCTCTATATTCTAATGCTTTGTGTTTGGAAACATGAATGAAAATCTTTAAATTTATGTTTTTCATAAAAAATATATATTTAATGTACTTTTTACAATGACCGAGTCATTGAAATCAAACCGGCCAAGTCGATACGAAGTCGGAGTCGAACTCGACCCTCGGCTGGTTCTGAACCCGAGTTAGAGTTTTAAAACATTGATTTAGATATCTGTAAGTATATATGCTTCCGCTAACTACCCTAACTATTTTCTTTTTCTTGTTTGCAAGTTTCTGTGGTGGTTAGAATTTGAAGAAATAGCTTCCAGAGTTTTATCCACAGTGAACATTTTTAATCGACATTTTGAGTCCATACTATGACCCATCATCACGATAAATGATTATGAGAAAGAGATAATTGGCAAATTCAAATCAATGCAATCTGGTTTTATACAGGGCATTTAGCATGCAAGTAGCACAGTAGCAAAATTGAAACTCAGATTACAAAATGGATTGTGACCTTATAGTTGAACAACTTGATTCCTTAATCTATTGGCAACTCTAATATGGTAGTGGTTACTCTCCTTGCACTACTTAAATTACTCATTCATTTGCAAGCAACGTTGGCCCATATTGTGTAGTAATGGCCACTGTCTTTGTAATCATTTCTAAAGATCAATGTTCCAACAGGGTTTCTGTGAGAGACAAAACACCAATATGTGAAGCAATTGTGTGTAGAATTTTTTAAGTGTAATAGTAATTGTATTATTGAATAGAATCTGAATGGTGGTTTACATCCCTTTGGACGGTGTGCCTAAAAAGGCATTGACTCGTCACAAGAGTTGATTGGTCATGCCTATTGACTTTTCATTTATATAATTAATTTTTATTAATGATAATTGATTAATTAATTAATTATTTTTTTATGAATTATTTATTCATAACATTGCCACCCCCTTTAGAGATGCTTTGTCCTCAAAGCATAACCAGAAGGGGTTCCTCTAGTTGAACATGTTGCAATGGAGTGGCATCTTTGCGTTGATTGGCGAAGTCTTCATGAGTATTTGTACCTTCCTTGAAGCTGGCAATGTTAACACCATATAATTTATAATGTCATCCTTGCCAGTTAAACTCCATGAATTGTTCTTCAAGGTTTGTAGTATAGCTTCCTAGTTGTATTAACCATTCTGCACCTAGAATTACATCCATTTCTTTGAGTTGTAGGACAAACAAATCTGTTTGTAGCTCTAGTTCTTGTATTTGGATTGAAACCTTATCGCATTCTCCTATTTCTTTGAACTTTTGCCCAGTGGCGACAGACATGGTCAGGTCCTTGATTGGGCATATACAAAGATCAAGTTGTTTAGCAAGATCATGTTTATACAATTGTGAGTACTGCCAAAATCTACAAGTATATTGACATTTCTGCCTCTTACGAGTCCTTTAAGCTTTAGGGTTTTAGGGTGTAATCTCCTCATCATGTTTGTTGGTGGTGTAGTAAGCTTAATGCTCCTTGGAGACTAGTTTCTCTTCTTTCGGAGGTGTGGTGGAACATAATTTGTAGTTGCCTTTTGTTCTTGATCTTTTGGAGAGTTGCTATTCTCATCATGGTTTTTCCAGTCACATGTAATTGCAGCTAATGACGGTTCCTCAGAATTTGAATCTTCACTATGTGATAATGATTTCTTCATCATGTTCTTGTACTTCAACTTGCTTCCCATCTACTATTTTATAGTAGCATAAGAATGCGTCTTCACATTTATGTCCTGGCATCCAATTTTCTCCACATTTGCGACAATTACTTTCCTTTTTTATCTTTTTTTTTCTAACTCATTACTTGAAGTGTCTGATTCCTTCTCGACCTCACAAGTACATAACTTCTTGTTAAGGCATCTGTGTTCTGAAGTCCATTTGTCCCCACAGTACGAACATTTGTTTGTTTCTTTTTTCCTGAGTATTGTTGTTGGTCTTTGTTTTCCTTGAATGATGACATTGTGAACTTATGTTTTTGCTCAATAATCTTTGCAGCATGTCCAGCTTCTTTGATAGTTTTAGGTTTGTATAATTTTAATTCTGCACGGATATACTCTTTAAGTCCACATCTGTACATATTTAGCAATTCTTCATCGTAAATCTTCTTTGTCTTATAGATAATACTTCTCATTCGTCGATGTATTCGCTTACTAAGCCTTTTTGCTTGAGATGAATGAATTTTTCGTAGATATCATCTTCTTCTTCGTCATGAAATCTTTTTAGTAAGGCATCCACAAAATTTTTCCAAATAATTGAACGAGCTTCACATTTGTTGGAGCACTATAGGAACCAATCATATGCCTTAGCTTTGAAGTTGTTGGATGAAGTCATGATCTTTTCTTGTTCACCAATTGGTGGGTTTGATCCAAAAATGACCTCCATTTTATTGATCCAAAAAATAGCGCCTATATGATCTTTACCATCATACTTAGGTAATTCTCTTTTAATTCGTTGGTAGTATTTTTGTGGAAAGTTTGTATAGTACTGACTCCTGCAAAGTGTATTTATGGCATTTGCGGAATTTCATGATTTGGAAACCTTCTGGAATCTTGGGCCTTCGTGTTGGTTCTTGAGTAATTAAAGGATTAAAAACTGGATTAAATCCTCCCATTAACTGGGTCTGTATGCCTAGCAACATTCTCTCAATGTTATTTACTTTTTTAATATAGTTTGTCATTCCTTCTTGAGTTGCAAGTAGCCTTTTTTGACCCTCTCCTAATTCTTCTTGCTTCTTTCTGACATTAACGAGGTGTCATCGTACTTAGAACTCGAACTTTTTTTGAATTGGCATTGTCATTGTTCCCCATTTTGTTTCTCTTTTTCTTGGCGGAACCAAATTTTTTAATTAAATAATTAAAATAATAATAATATTTTATTATTATTATTATTATTATATAACTTTAATATATAACTTATAATTGTAATTATGAACCACAATGATGGGGACAAGGCAAAAGTCTATGTCGATTTGGAAAATATGGAAACCAATAAGGTCACGGCAGTGGCTACCGAAATAAGGCAGTGGGGAATGGCAATCGGGATAATCGGATGACTGGGAGCAAGACAGTCGGCCACCGGAAAAGGAATCAATAGAATTATTAGGCAAATCGGGTGGAGGATTGACGGTAATAGCACAACGAACTGGCAGGGAATGTTCAGTTGGAACACACGGTGGAACGGTATGGAGAAGCATAGTCGAACGGTCGATAGAACAATGACTGAGGAGACAGTGGATGAGTAGTCTAAATACACGGTGAAAGAATGTCGACTGATGGTCAGAAACAAGCACAGGAAACATGGTTCAAAGACAGAGTTGTCAAGGGACGACGCAATGTTGAACAAGGACGATGCTACAGCGCTGATGAGGTTGGTTTGGAAGATAACACAAACGCACTATGACGTTATGGTGTAATTGAGACAACGAAGGGAAACAAACCAGACAAGACACAAAACAACGACAGGGAGCTGAAGATAGGCACACAGAGGGCAAACGAAATGGTGAGTGATTTTGGCGAAGTAATGAACGACCATTTGGCAATACATGAGTTGAACAATGGACTTGAGAGAAACGGAAGCGGATTGTGAACGAATTGTGGGAAGCGGATTGTGAATGAATTATGGTAGATGTCGTTGAGAATCAAACTGCTCTAATACCACTGTGAGAGACAAAATGCCAATATGTGAAGTAATTGCGTGTAGAATTTTGTAAGTGTAATAGTAATTGTATTATTGAATAGAATTTGAATGGTGGTTTACATCCCCTCAGACGGTGTGCCTAAATAGGCACTGTGTTATGAACTTAAAATCATAGCAATTAAATAAAATATTTAAATATTATTTAAATAAATAAACTATTAATTATAATCAATTAATTAGCAAATAATTAGTTAAATGAAGAGACATCTACGACCTCTCATCTGCAGCCTACTCTACGGTTTCCGTTGTCTGCAAATCCATTTGTGTAGATCAGCATGGAGGAGCATCTAAAGGCAGCAGTTCTGGAATAGCCGACCATAGATTCCGCTGTCTGCATTTCATCTGCGTGGTTCAACGTCTTCCACAGAGCGGCTGTTGTGTCTTCCACTCAGATTCATTGGTGCAATCTATCCCATGACCACGGTATTTTTGCGCAGAGATACCATCACACTGGGGTCAACCGTAGGGACCGGGCAACATGATCGTTCAATGGAGTGATGTGACTGTTCAATGTAGTGAGTTAATTAAAGTTATATAACACATACGTATATAATATATAATCACATAAAAATTATATATATAAAGTTATATACAATAAAGTTATATACAATAAAGTTATATAACACATACATATATAACATATAATCACCTAAGTCAGCGGATTCGTCCTAAACCCCCTACGAATCCCGAATCCAGCGAATCCGACACGATTCGGTCCGGATTCGTGTCCAAATCATATGACACATCGTGTCCGTTTCCGACACGTCGAATCCGAGGGCGTGTCACGATTTTCAAAAGCGTGTCGCGATTTTGGGACACGTGTCCTATTTCCAGGACTCGCTAAGCTCAGCACGGGAAAGAAAAGGGTGTGTTTGCTCATTAATATTTTCATTTGGCAAGTGATTTGTGCTGTTGCAGCAAGGAGTAGAGCATTTTGGCAGCTTCATGATCAAGTCTAGGTCCTAGTATTGATATGCTATTCATGGTAATGTTAAATTCTTAAAGTAAAAGTGACATTCTCCTTGATCTTCATTTTCATCCTTTTACTTAAATTTTTAACATTACCATGAAATGACTCAGGATGTTTGAGAGTGGTTCCGGCCTCATTGGATTTCATATGGAGAAAGTAGAATTTTAGATTTCATTCAAAATCCAGCAGACTTATCAGTTTTTTTCAGGATTTTAGGATTGGGGGATTGCAATGTTTCCATTGAATTTTGTC
>APFE030188854.1:24522-125685 GCA_000404065.3 Pinus taeda
AATTAATTAATTAAAAATAAATAAATAATGGGTCTTCAAAAAATAAATTGGAACAAAATGATGAGTGACAACAATGACGGTATGAAAAAGATCCAAGAGGACATCAACAAGCTAAATAAATGCTTGGACAACATTCAGAAGGCAGTGAGTAAGCAGTACTAGATGGCCAACAACATATCTTACTTGAAAAACTTGATGAGTCGGCATTTCGGAGAGACCGATCCAACTTTAGCTACACAGAGTACCAAGACTCCAGAAGGGGAGACTTCTCTAGACCATGACTTCCTAAGGCGTGAGAAGCAACAAATATCCCAAATTCACTTCGAAGGAAGCCAATATTATACTCATTCTTCCAGAAGGAACCATCTTAAAATCAAAAATGAATTACCAAAGTATGATTGTAAGAACTTTAAAGGTGCCATCGTATGGGTGAATAAGATGGATGCAATTTTATTAGCAAACCCTCCGCTTTGCGAACAAGAAAAAGTCGTGACTGCATCCAACTACTTAGAAGTAGAAGCGTACGATTGGTTTTTGTGGTGGTCGTCTAAATGCACAGATTGCTCGTTCAATTGGAAAAACCTTAAAAACACTGTTAAAAAGGTTTCATGATAAGGAGGAGGATGATGTCTACGAAAGATTTGTTCACCTGAAGCAAAAAGGATCAGTGAGTGAATACACTCACGAATGGGAAGTATTAGCAGTAAGGCAGAGAGCGTTTTCAGATGAGGAGCTACTAAAAATGTACCGTTATGGCCTTAAATATTACATTCACGAAGAATTAAAATTGCTTTAACCCAAAAATATTGAGGAGGCCAGACATGCAACCATAATTATCGAGCGAAAATATAAACTTCACAAACCATCGTATGTCAGTAACAATAGGATTAACAACTATTCCAAGGGAAAGGCAGGTAAACCCTTGTCAGAAAATACTAGTAAGTACATTTCACCACCATTACAAAGTGAAGGAAAACAACAATCTAATGTTGAAAGAAAAAATGATGGCAAATGCTGGAAGTGCAGAGACAAGTATTATGCAGGATACAAATGCGCAACACAAAAACTGTACAACTGTGAATCTAAACAAGAAGAGGAATCCTCAGAAGACAGCTCTGACGAAGAGGACAATGAAGAAAATGCAAACCCTAGTCTAGAATCAGAAGACGATATGCCACGAATTTCCATAGCAACCATCACAGGGATAGCTCAACCACAGACACTAAAGCTTAAAGGTTACATCAAGAAGCAAAGCGTTATTGTTATGGTGGACTCAAGAAGTAAGCACAACTTTGTAGATGTCAATGTTGCAAAAAAATTGAACATCTTTGCTTACCAGGTAGCAGACTTAAAAGTTATGGTAGCAGATGGAAAGCAGTTGACAAGTGCCTTAAAGTTAAGTTGCAATTAAGCAACTATGCAATGGAGTCCAGGTTTTATACGGTTCCCCTAGGAGAAGTAGATGTTGTTTTAGGTGTACAATGGTTAAGAACACTAGGCACATATTCAGCAAATCACATAAAACAATTCATTAGATTCAAAGGGGATGGATGGAAATATCAATTGTTCGGGTTTCAGGCACCACCAACACAAGTCATCTCCGCTCAACAGATGAAGAAGCTTATTCGCAAGGGGGCACCAGCGTTTTTTGCACAATGCCAGCACTTGGAATTATTATCTACCGAAGGGACTCATCAAACATCAGAGATTTCATCCTTGATCCAGAGATACGAGAAGGTTTTCCAAGATCTACCAATGAAGTTACCTCCAAAAAGGCAAATTGAACACATTATCGAAGTCAGACCCGACTCAACTCCAGTTAATGTTAAGCCATATCGTTATCCCCATCACCACAAGACAGAAATAGAATACTTAATTCAAGATCTGCTGAACATAGAATCATTACGAAGAGTAGAAGTCCATACGCTGCACCCGTAGTATTAGTCAGAAAGAAGGACGGATCTTTCTGATTATGTATAGATTACAGAGGCTTAAACAAAATCACTATTAAACATAAGTTTCCGATTCCGTTCATTGATGAAATGCTAGATGAATTACACGGTGCAGAATATTTTTCTATGTTAGATCTAAGATTAGGCTACTACCAAATACGAGTAAGGTTAGAAGACGTCGAAAAGACATCATTCAAGACTCATGAAGGGCATTACGAGTTCAAGGTCATGCCATTTCAATTAACAAATGCACCAGCCACCTTCCAAGCAACCATGAATGAACCTTTTTCACCCTTATCTTCGGAAGTTTGTGTTAGTTTTCTTCGATGATATTTTAGTCTACAGTAAGACGTGGAAAGAACATCTCAAACATCTAGAAGAAGTGTTGTCTGTTTTGGAAAAGAACTAGTTTTATGCCAAGCTATCAAAATGTACGTTTGGGCAGAAGAAAGTTGAATACCTAGGTCATATTATATCAAGGGAAGGAGTCCAAGTGGATCCCAACAAAATCAAGGAAATCAAAGAATGGCCCAAACCCATGAACATATCTAACTTGAGGGGCTTTTTGGGTTTAACAGGGTATTACAGAAGGTTTATAAAAAACTACGCACATCTGATAGCACCCCTGACAAATTTGTTAAAGAAAAATGCTTTTAAGTGGGATGACCAAGCAGACAAGTGTTTTGAGAAATTAAAGGAAGTGATGTCAATCACACCAGTTCTAGCAACTCCTGACTTCTCCAAACCATTCGTAGTCGAATGTGATGCTTCTGGGTTTGGAATTGGAGTTGTATTGATGCAGGACAACCACCCTATAGCATTTGAGAGCAGGAAACTTAATAAACAAGAAAGCTTAAAATCAACATACCAAAAGGAGATGCTCGCCATCATACACGCTCTAACGAAATGGCGTCAGTATTTGCTTGGAAGTAAATTTTCAATCTAAACAGACCACAACAGTCTTCAATTCTTACTTCAACAAAAGACATTATCAACAGAACAACAGAAGTGGATGGAGATGTTGTCAGCTTTCGATTTAGAAATATTACACAAGAAGCAAAAGGAGAATGTCATAACTGATGCACTCTCACGTAAAGATGACGATCCCACAACATGTGCTGCCATGATAGTTGTTCTGGGATGGTTGGACAAAATATGAGCCGAATATGCCAAGGATAAGGATTATGACTCCATGATTAACAATATCAGTCAGTATACCAACTTCGAGTGGAAAACTGACATCTTATGGTACAAGGGGAGAAGTTACCTAACACCCGCATCCAAATTTAAGGTGAAAATACTAAAGGAGTCTCACAATTCACTAGTTGTCAGACATGTCGGATTCTACAAGACTTACTACGACGTCCAATAGTCATTCTACTGGAAGGGTATGACCAAGGAAATTCAGAAGTATGTTGCAGAATGTGATATTTTTCAAAGAAACAAGAGCGAAAATGTTCCAACTCCAAGATTTCTACATCCACTACACATTCCAAATCAGAAGTGGTAGGAGATTTCGATGGATTTTATTGAAGGACTACTTGCATCTGACGGAAAGGATAAAATTTGTCGTACTTGACAGGCTCAATAAATATGCCCAGTTTATGGCTATTAAAAACACCGGCACAACCAAACAAATCACTAACATGTTTTTGTAAAAACATTTACAAACTACACGGGTTTCCTAAGGTCATAGTCAGCAATAGAGATGTAAGGTTTAAAGGGAAATTTTGGAAGGATTTATGCCATCAAGCAGGAATATCCCTCAATATGAGTTCAGACTATCACCCCCAAACAGATGGGCAAACCAAAATCATTAATAAATGCTTGGAAACATATCCTAATTGTTTCGTTATAGATAAACAAAACAGATGGACACAGTGGCTACATCTGGCAGAATGGTGGTATAATATCGCATACCACACGTCAGCTAAGATGACACCCTTCCAACCCTTATATGGTTACAAGCCATCCAGGTGGAAGGACTTTGCACTCCTTCATTCTAGGGTACCAACAGTTAAAGACCACTTAGGAGAAAGTCAAAGGATCATCAACTTACTAGAAGAAAATCTAACCATGGCCCGTAATAGAATGAAATAACAAGTCGACCAACACCGTTCTGAAAGAGAGTTCGAGGAGGGAGATTGGGTCTTTGTTAGACTCCAACCTTATAAGCAACTATCACTAAAACAACAAGGGAAGAATAAATTGTCACCTAAATATTATGGACCATACCAGATAATCAAAAAGATAAGTAGTGTAGCTTATGGGTTAAAGTTACCGAACCACTGCCGAATCTATAATACCTTTCACGTATCAAGTCTCAAAAGAGTATTAGGGCAAAACCAAATAGCACAAACAGAAATACCAGAGACTGATGAATAAGGAAGAATAGTCCTTGAACTTGAAGATATACTTGCTACCGGAGAAAAGGTTTTACAATCTAAGACAATGAAGGAATACCTCATCAAATGGAAGAAGTTACCAGAGGAAGATTCATCTTGGGAATCAGAACGTTTCGTGCATCAACACCCAGGCCTACCTATGCTTTGAGGACAAAGCATCTTAAGGGGAAGGCAATGTTATGAACATAAAACCATAACAATTAAATAAAATATTATTTAAATAAATGAATTATTAAATAATAATCAATTAATTAGCAAATAATTAGTTAAATGAAGAAACATCAGTCCCCAAGGGACATGTCTTTCTGATTAGGCATGGCCAGCCAACTCCTATTTAAGGAGCACCACCTTAGCCTTGTAATCATCATTCAATATATATGTAGATAAACATATTACACTCAAAATTTACCTAGTGTTTTATTATCAGTCTACAGTAAATTAGTATTAAATTTCTAACACATTGACTAGTCACAAGGGTTGATTGGTCATGCCTTTTGACCTTTCATTTAATAATTAATTTTTCTTAATGTTAATTAACAAATTATTGATTAATATTATATTATTATTATATAATTTTTTATATTTCATAACATTTTCAAGGTGGGGAGATGCGAAAATGGAAAGTGCATCCAGGGGACGTGGAAACACTTAAATTTTAAGAAACATGATGGGAAACATTGGGTTCACCTTCTCCAAAATCCTTAAAAACAAACTAAAATTAAATATATGAAAAACAATTTTGGACCCATCATCAGGATGAATGAGTACGAGAAAGAGATAATGGTTTTTACCATTTTTATTATCTGAGATAGCAAATTCAAATCAGTGCAATTTGGTTTTATATTGGGCATTTAGCATGCAAGTAGCATAGTAGAAAAATTGAAACTCGGATTACAAAATGGATTGTGACATTATAGTTGAACAACCTAATTTCTTAATCTATTGGCAACTCTGTTATGGTAGTGGTTACTGTCCTTGCACTGCTTAAATTACTCATTCATTTGCAGGCAACGTTGGCCCATATTGTGTGGTAATGGCCATTGTCTTCGTAATCATTTCTAAAGATCAATGTTCCACCAAGTTTCTAAGGTGGGGGGATGCAAGAATGGGAAGTGCATCCAGAGGATGTGTGGAGACACCTAAATTTTAAGAAACGTGATGGGAAACATTGGGTTCAACTTATCCAAAATCCTTAAAAAAGAAAAAAATTACATCTATGAAAAACAATGACAAGACAAACATGAACAATGAGAGTGACAAATCTAAGTTGCACTAAAACGGATACGGGAATGGATACAGATATAAGGTTTGAAACGAATACGACCAATTTTCAAAAAATCCATATACAACAAGGAAATGACACACATACACACACATATATATGACAAGCAAAAATTTAATATTATCATTTACCTTTTAGAATCTAGATTCTATATTACATAATCATCATCATGAATTCAACATAAACAAATCATCATCATCAATTCAACGTAAACATTGTCACCATCATTAATGATTATTATAACGTTCAACATATCAAGTTTATGTTTCCAATTTCAATCATCAACATCATCACCAAATTTAATAATGCACACTACATAGTACAAATTACAAAATGAACTATGATTGATAGTCTACTATCATATGACATATTATGGTATTCAATGTTCATCGTTCAAAAATTTAAAACATCATCATAAATTACATTTATATATCATCAAATATGTTTTCATCCATGTAATTAAGATCCACATCAACATTTGAATGCTCTCAAGGAGAGGGCGGGCCCCTCAATGTCACATGGTTTGGGTTTGAGTTTAAGTTCAACAAAGATAAAGTTTGATTCGAATTCGAATTTTTCTACGACGTTCGGATAAGGTTTGCCATTAAATTCATCCATATCAATGTTGCAAACATCGGTGTTGGGATAAAAGGGTCCAGAAAACTAAAAAATCATAAAATCAGTAAAAAAAATGGCAAACAACGCTAGGCCAAAAAATCATGATTTTGTGATAAAATCAAGATGTTATTGGGATGTTCACAACACTAGTCCATATACATATTTTGAAAATCTTAATTAATATATATATATATATATATATATATATATATATATATATATAAAATTTGTAATGTTCCTAAACAGGAAATTAAGTGATAAACAAAGCAAGCAAACAGTCCAGCAATTAGAAAAACGAAATTCACATCAAGCACCCATGAAAACACTGGAGATAGAGAACTGCTGAACCATTTTATTAATTCTTCAAGGGTAAATATAATGACAAAATAGAATGGTGCACCTGGGCTTGTCTCTAAGGACAAGGGACAAAACCCATGTGAGCAAATGCTAATCTGAAGGCTGCCCCAACTGTTAAACCAAAACTGATCTACGCTGCCGAGAAACGGCATTGTCTTCTGAAATAGAAGGGTTGGAATCACTGCTTCCCATGCTCAAAAAATTATAAGATTTCAACTCCTTGCGTCTTAGCCAAAACCCAGGAAGGGTTTGGTCTAGTTCAAACTTTTGAAATTCGACCACCAAGGAGTCCAACCTTTGCTGCAACTACAAAACTCGGCCTGCTGGAATGAAGTTGTAAAACCTCCTGGAAATTGCCCCAAATCACTGAGATGATCCCTCCTATGAATCTCCTTCCTTCCCAATGATTCTAGGTTGTAGCTCTTCCCCTCAAGACCCACGAATTGCTTGAACTGGCTCTCTGCACTTTCCTCCAAGACTGGAACTCGAATTCTATGTTTGTTGTCCTCTCCCGCCCCAAAACTCCTCCTGAATGTTGACCCAATGATGTCCTTCAGATCCCCTGGCTTCCCTGGCTAATGGCTGGCCCAAGGTAGCTCTTTCCTTTACTGTGTATTCTCAACCGTTGGCCCAGAAATAAGCACTTCCTAAAGATAACTGAATGAATGTGTTGTAGATACTTCCTGGGACTCCTCAAGATGTTTTGGAACTGCCTTCCTAAGGTGGCACTCCAAGTCCCCTAAAGGTAAGGTTGAATCTCTCACTTGAGAGATTCGTGGTTGAACAACCAGTTGATTCGGCTAAGCAGCTCCAACAAATAGTCAAGTAAAATTTGATATGCAAGAGTGAATGAATCCCCAAGTGAGAGGCTTCTTCGCCTTATGACTTTGTGGGCCTTCCTTTGCCTCATGTCGGCCCCTCCAACAGCTATACGAATTCCCTCCAAGCAATTCGAATTGCCTAGTACGAATTCCCACGTGGGTGGCCCCCACCTTCCACTAGCAAACTAATGTGGCCGTAATTTCTCCTAAGTCCCTAAGTCGAAACTGCTTGGGTCCTTTTCCTTGGCAAAATTGTGCAAAATTGTGTAGAGATAAGCCTGTTTCAAATGCTTTTACGAAGGGACATTACAATCCTCCCCTCCCAAATGTTGCTTGCCCTCAAGCAACTTTAGAGCTGGGTGCTCCAAAATGTGCTCACCCTCCCAAGTGGCATCCTCATCCGACAAGTTCTTCCAGCGTACCAAGAACTCCCTGATGATCCTTCTCTTCAGCTTCCTCTGTCTCCTCTCCAAAATGGCCCGAGGCTCCAAAACCAAGTGGCCCTCATCATCCAATGGGGGTAACTCTACTGTTGCTATCACCTGCTGCCCCAACACCTTTTTAAGGCATGAGACATGGAATATATTATGAATCCTACTCCCTGAAGGCAACTCTAGCTCATAGGCCACCTCCCCAACTTGCTTGACCACCCTGTATTTCCCATAAAAATGGGGTTGTAGCTTCTCGGCCACCTTCTGCTTCAACGTGGATTGCCTATACGATTGTAACTAAAGGTACACCAAATCCCCCTCCTCGAAATGTCTCTCGGTCCGGTGTCGATTTGCGTACACCTGTTGGTTCTGTGTTGTCACTAAGTTATCCTTGAGAGCCTTGAGGATGTCTTGCCTCTCTTGGGTCCAATCTTTGGCCTTTGGGGCTTGGCTATCTCCAAAAACAACATCAGCAAAAGATAATGCATCATAACCATACAAGGCACGGAAAGGAGTCATATCGATGGACATGTGGTGGGCGGTGTTGTAGCAATACTCGCCCAAATGCAACCACCAGATCCAAGCCCTTTGCTACCCAGTCATGTAGTTCCTCAGGTACCCTTCCAACCACTAATTAACTCACTCTGTCTGGTCGTCTGTCTGGGGGTGGTAACTCGTGCTAGGGGTGATCTCGATACTGACCAACCTGAAAACCTCCTGCCAGAAGCCTCCCATGAACCTGCTATCCTTGTCACTCACAATGTTCTTAGGAAGCCCGTGTAACCTGAAGATCTCCCTAAAGAACAACTCTGCGACCTGCGAGGCTAGATATTTCGCAGGGATCACGAAAAAGTGGGCATACTTAGTCAACTAGTCAACCACTACATAAATGTAGTCCTTGCCCTGTATGGTGGGGAGCCCCGCGATGAAATCCATGGAGATACTTTCACATTTCCCCTCGAGGATGGGAAGTAGCTATAACAATCCTACAAGGTGAATCAACTCCCCTTGTTCCTCTGACATGCCTCACACTCTTGTACGTGCTTCGGCACATCCCCCTTCAGGCCCTTCCATGTGAAGCACTCCCTCACTACCATGTGTGTTTTCCTGAACCCCTGATGCCCTGACAATGGTGAGTCATGTGCTACCTAGAGCACTCTCTCCCTCAACTACGAGCTAGGTACCAAAAATATGTGCCCCTTGTAGTAGATGACCTCATCCATCACCTGGTAGCGCTCATCTGCGTGGGTACCCTCCAAAATCTTGCATGCCCTCCTATCCTTGGAATACTCCACCAATAACTGGACCTTCCAATCATGGCAGATGCTCATGAGTGATAGGCCCACGGGTCTCCGTGATAGAGCGTCAGCCACCACATTGTGCTTTCCCCGCACATACTCTATGTCGAACTCATAGGCCTGCACCTTGCTGACCCATCTCTGTTGTCTGTTGTTGAGGCCCTGCTGCCCCATGAAGTGACGAAGATTGTTGTGATCAGTCTTCACCCGAAACCTATTACCCACCAAATATTGTCGAAACTTGGCCAACGCATGCATGATGGCCAGCGTCTCTTTGTCATATATAGAATATGACCACTCATGGGGTGCCTATCCTGAGGTAGTACTGCTCCAACTCCCTCCCCGGATGTATCACACTCCACGGTGAAGGGTTGGGAAAAGTCTAGAAGTGCTAAAACTGGACACCTTCTGATCACCTCCTTGAGGCGATCAAAAGTTGCTTGTGCCCCATCTGTCCATGCGAAAGCCCCTTTGTTGGTCAAATCTGTCAAGGGAGCTACCAACTGTGAAAACCCCTTGACAAACTTCCGGTAGTAAGTGCAGATGCCCAAGAAGCCCCTCAACGTTGTCACATCTATAGGTACTGGCCAATCGCGAATAGCTCGTATCTTCTCCTCATGGACCTTCACCCCATTTGCACCAATGATATGCCCGAAGTAGAGCATCTCTGTCAGGCCAAACTCACACTTGGACAGTTTGGCATAAAATTATTGCTCCTCCAAAATATTCAACACCTCCTCCAAGTGTTGGAGATGCTCCTCCCAAGTCCTGCTGTAAATCAAGATATTGTTGAAGAAAACCATCACAAATCTCCTCAACTGCCTTCGGAACACATGGTTCATACAAGATTGAAAAGTAACTAGGGCGTTGGTCAACCCAAATGGCATGACCAAGAACTCGAAATGCCCATAATGGCACCGAAAAGCTATACTGGGGATGTCCTGATCCCTCACCCTGATCTAGTGGTACCCCGAACATAGATCTATCTTAGAGAAGTACTTGGCTCCTCTAAGCTCATCCATCAACTCATCGATGCGGGGGAGGGGGTACTTGTTCTTCAATGTTTTCCTGTTGAGGGCTCGATAGTCAATGCACATGCACAAGGTTCCATCCTTCTTCTTCACCAACACTACTGAAGAAGCAAAAGGACTGGAACTTAGCCTGATATGGCCCAATGCCAACAGCTCTATGATGGCCCTCTCAATCTCATCCTTATAGGCCTTAGGATGCCTATAAGGGGTAGTGATCACCACCTGCACACACGTCTCCAACTCAATGGTGTGCTCGAATCCCCTGTCTAGTGGTTGCCTTGGTGGAATATCCCCAAACATCACTGCATACCTGTCTAACAAGGCCTGCATGTCTAGAGGTGGAGGTTGGGCCTATCCTCCAACCTCTGAAACCCTCAGCTCCACTGCCCATGCTATGTCCCCATGCCACAGATCTGCCTCCATCCTATGCGCTGAGACTGTCTGGGGTGGATATGAATGCATGCCTCTAAGGACCATTGATTTGCCATCTGGCCCAGTGAACTCCATCTCTAGTTTCTTCCAATCAGTAGTGACTCGCCCAAGGGGGTACAACCACTGGACACCCATCACCACGTTGGTGTATGGCACATCGACCACAAAGAAATAGTCTGTCATAGAGTAGTTCGCCATAACTATTGTCAAAGCGGGCACATACTGAATGCACTGCATGGTACGGTCACCTGGTACCAAGACTGAAAAGCCCTCAAACTCGGTCGTGGTGAGGCCCCTCCTCTGAACCAACTGGGCATCTATGAAGTTGTGGGTAGCCCCACTGTCAACTAAGACTGACACCCGCTTCCCTTGTATAGTGCCTTTGATCCTCAATGTCAAGAATTTGGGGACCCCGCATAAAGAAGCAAGGAATCCCCCGGATGGGGCAAAGGATGCCCCTCCCTGTGGAGGTGGTGGTGGTGGTCCCATATCTGCCAGACTCTCACCATCTCCCATACCACACTCCTACTCCATCCCATCCTCCTAGTCATTGTCTGAAAAGACCTCAATATAATGTGCTTTGCAGCAATGAACCAATGGCCTGGTGCCTAGGGCTCCCGACAAGTGAAGCACAACCTCATCCTCCTGAGATCCTTTTGTGTCTCATCATCCAGTTGCCCCCGTCCTTGGGTGGTTCTCTGAGGTGAGGGCCTAGTGTCATGCCCCTTCTCAGGCAAAGGGGTCCGTGCAGGGAAAGGTGGTCTGGCCTTGGGGATGGCCCCCTACAAATCTCTAGTGCAATAACTGCCTCCTACAACATGGAGGGTCTGCGTGACTTCACGAGTCCACGTAGGGGCTCGAGTAAGCCTTCTATGAAGATATATACCCTCCGAGCATTTGATAGGACCAGGACCATCACTGAAATTCACAGACACTCCGAAATATACTACTTTGGGTTCCCTGTCTGGCGAAGTTGGGTTAGCTCCCTAAAATGGGCCTCTGAATCCCTTTGATCAAAGCGTTCCAACACCCTCTGGGTGAAATCCTCATATGAAGCCACATTGGCATGCCCTAGGGTGGCCAAACCATGAAACCACCAGTCATGGGCTTCCCCCTCCATGTGCAGTGTGGCCATCTTGATGGCTTCCAACTCTATCATCTGGTTGAGTTGGAATACGTATCCATCTTCTCAACCCAAGCTCGAGTAGTGCACTTGGTAGTGCCATCGAATGTAGGGAAGTACATCCTCCCTATGGTTTTCTACAGCTCATAGCTCTGAATGCCTTGTCCTCCATAGCCCTTGCTCTTCTCATTCTGCTTGAGCTTGCAGAAATCTCTAAAAGAGAGTACTTACCTGAAGTCTGCACTCATAAATTGCCACTCTTTGAAGTGTTCTCCCATCTGTGAGGGGTCTTCAGCCCCGACTGGTTCGATCTATGCCACAGGCACGAAAGAGGGCAGTGTGGCTAGAGTTGGCCCATTTGCTGATGGGGGTTGTGCTACCGGTGAAGTGTGATCGAATTGCTGAGAGGCTCTAGAAGTTTCTCCAAATAAGAATCCCCTAGGAGTGGTTCTCTCCCATTTCTGCATTTTTATCTCCTCTAGCATCTCTTTTTGGCCCTTTGCTAAATCATTCAAAGCCTTCAAGAGGCTGTCAAAAGACATCTTCTCCCTGCTCTTGGGCTCTACCATATCTTCCTCTGCTACCACTGCTTTCACCCTATCCTCCATGTCTAGAGTGATTTCCAGCTCTCTTTCTCTGCTCCGGTACCTCTGCCTTGTGTATGTAATGTTTTGCTGGTCCCCTTCTCTCATAGAAGAAAATCCCCACAGCTGAGCCAAGACCTAGGATCTGATACCACTATAATGTTCCTAAACAGGAAATTAAGTGATAAACAAAGCAAACAAATAGTCCATCAATAAAAAAAAACGAAATTCACATCAAGCACCCATGAAAACGCTGGAAATAGAGAACTGTTGAGCCATTTTATTAATTCTTCAAGGGAAAATACAATGACAAAATTTAATGGTGCACTCGGGCTTATCTCTAAGGACAAGCATGACAAAACCCAGGTGAAAAACTGTTGATCTGAAGGTTGCCCTAACTGTTGCACCAACACTGATATGTGCTGCCCAGACATTGCACTGTCTACAAAAATCGAAGGGCTGGAATCACTGCTTCTCATGCTAAGAAAATTACAAGATTTTAGCTCCTTGCATCTTAGCCAAAACCCAAGAAGGGTTTGATCTGGTTCAGACTTCTGAAATTCGACCCCCAGGGAGCCCAACCCCAGCTGCAACTGCAAAACTCGGCCTGCTGGAATGAAGTTGTAAAACCTCCTGAAAATTGCCCCAAATCATTGATATGATCCCTCCTATGAATCTCCTTCCTTCCCAGATGTGATTCCGGGCTGTAGCTCTTCCCCTCACGACCCACGGATTGCTTGGACTAGCTCTTTGCGCTGTCCTCCAAGACTGGAATTTGAACTACATGTTTGCTGTCCTCTTTTGCCCCAAAACCCCTCCCGAATGCTGACCCAATGATGTCCTTTAGATCCCCTTACTTCTTCGGCTAATGGCTGGCCCAAGGTAGCTCTTTCCTCTACTATGTATTCTCAACTGCTGGCCCAGAAATACGCGCTTCCTGAAGATTGTTGAATGAATGTGTTGTAGATACTTCCCGGAACTCCTCAAGATGTTGTGGAGCTGCCTTCCTAGGGTGGCACTCGAAGTCCCCCGAAGGTAAGGTTGAATCTCCTTCTTGAGAGATTCGTGGTTGAACAACCAGTTGACTCGGCTAGACAGCTCGAGCAAACAGTCAAGTAAAGTTTGATATACAAGAGTGAATGAATCCCCAAGTGAGAGGTTCCTCCTTATGACTTCGTGGGCCTTTGCCTCATGTGGGCTCCTCCAACAACTATACAAATTCCCTCCAAGCAATTTGAATTGCCTAGTATGAATTCCCAGGTGGGTGGCCCCCACCTTCCACTAGTAAACTAATCTGGCCGTAATTTCTCCTAAGTCCCTAAGTCGAAACTGCTTGGGTCCTTTTCCTTGGCAAAATTGTGTAGAGATAAGCATGTTACAAATGCTTTTGGGAAGGGACATGACATATATATATATATATGCACATGAGGGGATTTTTGAGGTCTAAAATGGGCCTCCTAAGAAATGTACAGCCAAAATAAACTTTATAAGAACCAATAGGATTCAAGATATGACGTCAACCATGGGGGATGATTCACCATTTTTTAAGTAAAAAAGTAAAAGATTAAAAAATAATAAAATAATAAAACTACTTTTTCAACTCGTATTTTCAACTTATCTCCGTAAGGGCTTACTCAAATTTCAAGCAGGAGTACTCGTTGGATGCAAAATTTAATTCATCATCCAAGGAGTACCCATGTTGCATACTTTCGATGGACCATGCTACAAGAAAAATGAGAAATACATGAAAAAGCG
This sequence comes from Pinus taeda, assembly GCA_000404065.3. NCBI lineage: Eukaryota > Viridiplantae > Streptophyta > Pinopsida > Pinales > Pinaceae > Pinus > Pinus taeda. Next base: position 38,612 of record APFE030188854.1, read on the forward strand.
TGATTGCAATCACATTTTTCATGTATTTTTCATTTTTTTCTGTAGGTCCATTGAAAGTATGCAAAATGGGTACTCCTTGGATGAGGAATCAATCACGCTTTTTTATGTATTTCTCATTTTTATTGTAGTAGGGTCCATCAAAAGTATGCAAAATGGGTACTCTTTGGATGAAAAATCAAATTATGCATCCAACAAGTGTTTCCACTCTAAATTTGAGTAAACCCATAGGGAGATCAGTTGAAAATATGAGTTGAAAGAAAAGTTTTTTCTTTTTTCCCTCTAAATTTGATGATGTAATCTAATCTTATTTTATTATTTCCACTATTATTTTTTATTTCCTTAGGAGGCCCATGTTAGACCTCAAAACTCCCCTATATATATATATATTATATTAATAAATTTATAAGTTTTTTTTATAAATATAAATTATATTAATTTATGACATATAAATACTAAATTTATAACATACTTTTCCATATTGGACAAATATTTTTATATGTCGAAAAAATAAAATAAAGAATGTAGCCATGTAGCTCCTCTGCTTCACCTCAGTTCAAAGAGCTGTGAGATTTTAACATTGACATGCAACCTGCAATCCAAATTCACAAGTATTGTTGTGCTGTTTGCCGATGTACAACTAAACTTGTAACCCAGATCCACAACTTGAGTGTGAATTTAGCCTAGTAACAAAAATTCATGGGATTTTATTTTCAATCAATAACCGACTTGCCTTTTTGTGCCACTTGCCCTGCAACTAAAAGAACTTAAAACAAATTTTATATACTATAATGTGCTCGTTGAGGGTTTTTTTTTTTTTTTCGTAGTTGTCGCTTGGTCTTGACCACAAAATTTTGTACATCCCATAACCTGCTCGCCCAAGGTTTCTATATGTTTCTTAGCCCTTGAACCTCACAAACTTAAACGAATTTTTACAAATTTTTTGAGATTTGCCAAATTTTGAACCTTTAGGTTCAAGTCCAGCGAACCCTATGACTTTTCCAAATTTCCCCACACAAAAAAAGTTTGTTGTGCCCAATTTTCATCCTTTACAAGGGATTTGTTTCAGGAAATGGATCACGATTTTTTGTGATATGTTTTCAGATTTTCGGAAAAAGATCCAAAAAAATGTAAAAACCTCTGAAACGTTTCAAAACTCGGATCCTACATTTCCAAAAAACCAAAATGGCTCGGAAACATTTCAATGGTGTTTCAGCAGCAAACCATACCAATCTCAGTTTCCTAAACGCTGAATGATGTTTCTAGGGGTTGGGAGGGGCATTTTCAGTAACTTAGCATGAAATAGAAGTTAGCATTTGCCTTGGGATTTTGAATTTTTCTGCATTTGAAAAAACATAAACCTCTCCTTAAGTCATTGGACAAAATTTGTAGGGGAAGCCCTAGTGTCCCCCTTTTTGAGGGAGCAGATCTAGGTGGCCCCCACAAAAGGGAAATGGCAACCATTTCTTGGAAACATCCCACCATGTATCTTGTGAAGTTTCCAAAGATGTAGGGAAACATCCCACACTGAATTCACCAAACTAGATACGTGGAAAGCATACCCCCCTACACTCCCAAAGATCCTTTATTCATTTATAAGTTATGTATATTTATTCGACCATTTTGAGTAGTGTTTGTACATATAATGTTCCTTGCATGGAATTCACTTTGCAATTCAATTCCCAAACCCATTTCATCCATTTTTTGTTCATGCAATCGTGTTTTGGTTTGGGAGAAAAATCGAGTGATGAATTATAGCACACCAAAGTAATTTCACACATTTTTCCAGAAGGTCTACAATGGATAACATTCCTTTATTGCAATTGCAATAGCTCAAACTGCAAGGACCTTGGTTATTTCCTAAGCAAACCTGCCTTAAACTTGACATCCATGAAAAAATTAGGAAATCACTTGTTCGAACATTCAAGTATCCAAAATTAACTGAAGAAACTTCATTCATTATTGTTAGAACCATCTGACATTGCTGCTATATAGTCAACAAGGAAATATGATTTTCATGAAAGACATGATTGTCCTTGCTAGAAAAATACTTTCAGCTTACATTGAACTCAGAAAGGTGTTTTTCTCATTGTTGATGCCTATGTTGCAGGAACTATGATGATAGGGGTCGTCCTAGTACTTAAAGCAGCGCCGAAACACTGTCAACCATCCTAGACGACATTTCGAAAAACGTCACGAGAGGGGTCATCCCAATACCGGAAACAGGTTGAAACATCGAAGCGGCCCTGAAACACCACTGGTCGTCTTGAACAGAAATTAGAATTTTGTAGAAACCCTATCAACCTCTTTTTTCTATAAAAGACACTTCATTCACTCATTTCTCACACATTTTTTTGCAAGAGGAGATTCCTATAGCAACACCAAGTGTTTTAGTTGTGTTTTGGAGCATAGGCAGCAAGAAGAAGGGCACAGGCAAAAACTATTTTGGTGAGTGTTTCATTTTCTATTTTTGCAACATTCACGGTTTCTCAAAGTTGTGTTTCTAGTGCCCCTAAATTTGCTCAAGCAACCAGGGAGCAAGAATACTATCCTTTGTGGAGGTATGTTACCAAAGTGAAACAAATGGGTTTCGGTGGTACATGGGAATAGAAGTGCAATTTATGCAAAATTGATAATACCTTCAAGGGCTCTTACACAAGAGTGAAGGCTGACATTTTGCATGAAGAGAAAGGTATTGATGTGTGTGCAAATACCAAAAATCCAGAGGTATGGGCTAAATTCAAGAGATAGAGCAATGATGCTCAAAGGTTGAAGGATCAAAGAAGCAAAATCAACATGGGCACTAGCAATCCTCCCATGAGTGCTAGCATTGAGCCAAGGATTGTTCGTGAAGTAAGAAAAAAGAGGGCGCTAGCAGTAGAAGAAAAGCTATCCAAGCCATCAAATCTAGTTAAAGACGAGGGAGAGAAGAAGTTGACTCAAGAGTGGCAAGGACCATTTTGCATGTGGCATCCCTTTTAATGTGGTCCAATCCCCATCTTGGTAGGATTTGGTGAGAGCGATTAACATAACCCTTCAAGGTTACAAGGGGCCAAACTATAAAAAACTCAAAACAATTTTTCTAAAGAAGAGAGGGAACTTCTTGATGATGTTTTGAAACCAATTCATAACTCATGGGGTAGCTCAAGGCTTTCCATTATCTCAAATCGTTGGACCGATACAAGACGCAAGCCTTTGATGAATGTCATTGCATCATCACCACAAAGAGGTATATTCATCAAAGTAGAAGATTATTCGAGTGAGTTAAAGAATAATTCACTGCTGAAATTTTAATTGCTTCTATTGAACAAGTAAGGCCATAAAATATGGTGCAAGTTATCATAGATAATGCACCAGTTTGCAAAGTTGCAGGATTAATTGTTGAGTGTAGATACAATCACATATTTTGGACTCCTTGCGTTTTTCACAATTTGAATCCGATTTTAGAAGAGATTGAGACAAAAACAGAATGGATTAAGGAGGTCACAACGGTGAACAGTCAGAGTGTTGGGTCAAAATTCAAATCGCTCACAATAAGGAGTGAATGGTTAGAGTAAATTCAAAGTCACTTTATGTTTTTAAAGTTACTTTATTACTTTATTTCTCTTGAAGTCACTTTATGACTTATAAACTCACTTTAACTTTATTTCGATAAAGTTAAGGGGATCACATTAGGACACTCTTTCCATAGAATTTAAATCCCCCATAATGAGGAGTGAATGGTCAAAGTGAATTCAAAGTCACTTTATGTTTATAAAACTACTTTATGACTTTATCTCTCTTAAAGTCACTTTATGACTTATAAACTTACTTTAACTTTATTTCCCATAAAGTTAAGGGGATCACATTAGGACACTCTTTCCTAGACTAGACACCAATCCTTAGGAACACTTTTCCATGGTACTCATTTTCTAAAACTTCTTACCAAGAAAAGTGTTTCTAACCACTCCCATCTTGCCTCTAAAGTAAACATCCTTGCCCCTTAGCAAGGACTTGATGAGAATATTGGCCACCTACCCATCAGTGGATATATACTCTATATTTACTGCTCTTCTTTGAACATAACCCTGGATGAAGTGGTATATGAACTTGATATGCTTTGACCTATCATGAAATACTGGATTCTCTGTGAGTTTGATACTGATTGTCGCAATAGATCACTATTGGTCTCAACTGTTGACCAAATAAGTCATACAAAATATTGCAAAGCCAAAGGGCCTCACAATTAGCCTAACTAGCTGCCATATACTCCACCTCTGTACTCACTGATCTCTGTTTCCTGTTGAACCATGACATTAGCGGTTGATACCAACACCAAACAACATCCTAATGTGTTCTTCCTTTCACTAGCACTACCTACCCAATCCGAGTCTGTATAGCTAGTCAACTTGACTCCATCCCCCTGGATATAGTCCAATCCTTGTAGGTACCACAACACAAGTTTTGCAACAACCCAATACACCCTCTTGGCATCCACCATGAATTGACTAAAAAACAAATAACTAGAATGGTATTGACCAAATAGATCAACAAATTGATCAACTCACAATATAAAGTGGCATCTACCAACTCGGAATCAGAAGCATGTAGCTTCTTCTAGTTGGTAATCATAGGTGTGGCCATGGGCCTAAAGTCCTCCATATGAAATCTCCTCAATATGTCCCCTATGTACTTGCCCTGTCCTAGGAAGATACGCCCATCCTCCTGCCAAACCTCCAACCCCAGAAAATAGTGCATAAGTCTTATATTGGTCATCTCAAACTCTAAAGCAAGGTCTCTCTTGCAGTGGTCCATGAATTTCTCCTCTCCTATAATAAATAGATCGTCTACATACAGTACAAGAATGAGTGAATCCTCGCCAACCATTATATAATATAGGTTCGGATTCTCATCACTTTTCTCGAAACCCATCTGCTGCGAGTAGGAATCAATCTGTGAATACCATGCTCTCAGTGCCTACTTCTGCCCATGCAAGACTTTCTTCAATCTGCACAAATGGGACTCCCCCCCATGCACCTCAAAGCCTTCTGGCTACTTGACATATCCTATATGGTCCCATTGGGAAAAGTGGTCTTCACGTCTATTTGGTGGATCTTTCAACCCATCTTTGCTATAATGGAGATCACTGCTCTAATTGAAGTGTACTGGGCCCAATGTTGCACAATCCTCCCCCACCCCCCAAAGTTCCAAGGCGGAACCGCGTTCCGTACGGATCCGTGGGGATCCTCCAACGAAACTACAGATCCGATTTTCCACTAGATTAGGTCGATTCCTGGAAATCCTTAACCTCAAGGGCCTGATTCAGAGTTCCAGACAGGGATTTGCATCAGATCCATGGCAGATCGGGCACAAATCCAGGCAGATCCCGAGTGGATCCAAGGCCCAACAGGTGGCTCTGTGGAGGCTGACCCACTTTTAATTTTTATTTTTTTAACTTGAGTTGGGGTGGGTTTAAGGTGAGTTAGGGAAAGAATAGATGGGGATAAAAGTTATTTCCCCCTCTTTTTCTCACTCTTGCATCTTTGGAGAGCTTGGAGAAGAAAGGCTTGAGGAGGGATTGGAGGAGTGGAGGAGGAGCTAAGAGAAGTAAAGAAGTAAAGTGTTGGAAAAATGTAACTAGGTTCGGTCTTCGTTAAATGTATTTGAGTCATCTTGTAATGTACTTGTCAAAAGAATAAAGAGAATTATTATTATTATTATTATTATTGTGACTTATTAAAGCAAGGGTTTCATGCTTGGGTCACCATGTTTTAGGTCAAAATCCCCATTGAGGATTTCTAGGATTTATTCTGAGTTAATAGAGTCGTACTTTTAAAGAGACCTTCTTGGGTTTTTGAATCATGTAAAAAGGTTTAGTATTGAGTCAAATATAATTTATGTATCCTCCACATCAAGTCGGCGTAGAAAAGATCAAGTCAACCTAAGGGCATCGATTTGACCTCCCTTGAAGCCTATAAATAGAAGCAAGACGAATTTATTTGGAGCATCTCATCTCAAGCAAGTTCAATATCTCTAAGGATGTTGAGAAGTGCAAAGTATGAAGTCGAGAAGCCAAAGGAAGTGCGAGTTGGGTGGAGTCTAAGGAGAAGAAGAAAAATGAAATTTCGGTGCCTCTCTCTCTCTGTTTCATGCCCTAGATTGGGAAATCGAAGTCTTCCAAGTTTCACTGATGCCGGAAGCTACTGCTTAGTCGAAGTTGCTGGAAAGGAGGTCGAAGATCGGGGAGGCTGACTTGGTGTGGAGGGAAGGTCCGGACTTTGTCTAGGGTCAAGAGTCCCAAAGAATACTATTGAAAGGAAGAAATGTCTTGATTTTGTTTTCCCCTTGAGGGGGGTTTTGCCCTAGCATAGTGCCTTCATCTCGTGTCCATTGTTTTATGTGCTATTGCTTTGGTAATTGCTTGATGAACTAAAAGAAAGAAGATATAAAGAATTGTAATAACAAATCAAGAACATCACAAGTAATTATCAAGAATAAGAAAATCTTTTTGCCTTTCTGATTTTTTAACATGGTATCATAGCTTTGGTGAAGAAAGAAGAAAAAGGCAGTCTCAAGCACTTGATCAAGGAAACTTTCAAAAGGATTATTTCAGGTAAGGAGTCTACTATATTCAAGGAAGAAGTCTAACACAATCAAGGGAGAGATCAAACTTGAAGGAGCCTCCAACTAAAGGTCTCGGAAGAAGAGGATTGACCTCATCCTTAAAAAGAACAAGGTACTAGACTTGGTCAAAGGAAAAGTAAAGAAGCCTACAAATGACTCTAGTGATGCTGAAATAGTAAAATTCAGAGAATTAGAATTGGTGGCCATGACTCTAATGGTAGAAGGAATAAAGGACAATCTTGTCCATTTATAGCCAATACCAATCATGCTTAGGAAATGTATGAAGCGTTGTGAAAGTTATTCACTATTAAGAACATTGGTCAAGTGGCAAGCTTGAAGAATGAACTAAGGACCACAAAGATGACTAAAGAAGATATAATGGCCTCCTTATTTGTGAAGATAGCAAGAATCAAAGATGATCTTTTGGCCATTGATGAAATTGTTCTAGACAAAGAACTCATGATCACCACTCTATGAAGATTGCCACATACTTGGGGTGCATTTGCTGCAGGACTTAACAGTTGGAAGGAAGCTCCCACTTTTGAAGAAGTAGGGATTGCCTGTAGTCAAGAAGAAGTATTTAATGTCTACACTGCTCAATATAAAGGAAAGAAATCAAAAGGACCAAGGAAGAAAGTAGACATGTCCAAAGTAGAATGCTATCAAGGTCACAAGAAGGGTCACTACAGGAGCGATTGTCCTGACAACCCAAGAAACAAGAAGAGAGAAAGAGATCAAGCCAATGTTGTTGAAGAGGAAGACCTAAAGAAAGCCAAACCCAAAGAATTTGACATAAGGGACTTACGCTACTAACTCCTTTGCTTGTAGCCTTAGATATCTTATTTTATATTTTTTATGTTTTAGAATTTATAGTAAAGAAGGGTTGCCATCTACAAGAGCTAAAGAGGTAAGTGAAAATGTTGATTTGGGGTAGCATCAAATGTGCTCTAGCCATGAAATTTGGTGGAGAGGTTGGGGCGCATAAGATCTCCAATACCCAGAAAGGGTTTGTGCAGATTCTAAACCATTCAGGAGATATTAAAATAATTAATATTTTTAATGGAGTACCTAAGTCTAAACTTAGGGAAAATAAAATATTAATTTGTATTAATTGAAACTGTGTTAGAATGGTCCAAAAGACATGGATCAAGCCAGATCTAATCTTAGCCGTTGATTAGGGACTTAATCTCAGCTGTTCATTTGTCAACGAGAAAAGTATAAGAAGAGGCTTGAGGGTCACTTAGAGAACACACTGAGGGAGACAAGTTAGTTCAATTTCTGGAGCGGGGCTAGCTGAGAATTTGAACCAGTGGTCTGGAGAGTAGTAAAGAGGCAGCGAGTACAGAACAAAGAGATGGGAGATCAGTGCAAAGGCAGAAGAGGCAGACGCAGGGCCAAAGGAAGCCACGCAAAGCCAGCAAGGCCTATTGCATCCACATAGAAGTTGCAGGAGTGACGTAGAAGGCCAGAGAGGCTACGCAAAGCCTCAATAGAGCCTACATTGGGTTCGCAAGAAGTGTTGGAGTATTTGTCTATCTATGGGTAAGCTAGTTTGGCACCCTGTTGTACTAGAAAATTGTTGAATAATAAAATCCTCCCTTGTTGCACCGATTTTCCCACATTGGGTTTTTCTGGGGACATTAGTCCAAAATAACTGTGTCAATGTGTTGATTCTTGTGCATATGTTTGTTTTTGTATTACGGTGTGATATCTGCAGCAATATTTATTTTAATGTTTGTTAAAGTAATTTCATGAATAACTTATGGTGAAATAAGCAGGAAAAGTAAATTAGTTACTGCAGTGATAGAATTTTCACATGGTATCGAAGCAAGTAATCAGAGACAAAGGGAAAATTAGTTATGGGTCGAGACCACGATGCAGAGGCATCTACCTCAGGGGACTCACGCAAATTTTCAGTAGATTGCATAAGAGAAAGAGATTTTAATTTCTCTATGTTAGCTTCCACGTTGGAAGAAGAAGTGGTGTGCATGACTAGTGCTGTGTCATCAGAAGTATGGTATATAGACAACGGAGCCTCGTGGCATATCATAGGAATCAGGGAGTGTTTCTCAGAATATTGAGAAGAGAAGATGAACTTTGAGATCACCATGGGAAACAAGGCAAAGTGTACTCCAGTAGGAAAGGGTACCATAGTTTTTAGACAGAATCGGGAAAGCGGTTTTATGCCACAAATGTGCTGCATGTACTAGGATTGTGGATGAACTTACTTTCTGTGTCACAACTACAAGGCAAGGGCTATGACGTCTACTTCATCAAGGAAAAGGTATACATCAAACACCCGAGCTGGAAAAATAAAGTGCAGATCGGGATCAAAAGTAATCAGTTGTATAGATTACAACTAGAATCTCCAATGGCACTAATAGGCAGTGATGGGGACAAGGACTTGAACGAACTATGGCACAGAAGGATGGGTCACTTGCACCATGGAGATCTGAGAATTCTCAGGAGCACTATAACAGGAGTTTCGAATCTAAGTACGGAACGAGATGATGTATGCAGGGGATGCGCTCTAGGAAAGTATGCCAAGGCAGCATTTCCTAGGAGCAAACACAGGGCAAAGAGTGTACTAGGATTGATACACTCAGATATCTACAGACCTATGTCCGTCAAAGCTCTCAGTTGTGCCAAGTATTTCCTTACCTTCATTGATGACCACTCAAGGAAAACTTGGATTTATTTTCTAAAAACTAAGGATGAGGTTTTTTGTCGATTCAACGAGTTCAAGGCTCTAGTGGAGAATCTGACTAGTAATAAAATAAAAGTCTTGCGCTCAGATTATAGTGGAGAGTATGTCGATAAGGACTTCACTGATTATTGTGCTAAGGAGGGCATCGGAAGAGAGTGGACAACGCCTTACAATCCGAACCAAAATGGGGTGGAAAAAAGGAAAAACAAGACTATTGTAGAAGCAGCTAGGGCCATGCTGTATGATCAGGATATGCCAAAATTCCTGTGGGCGGAAGCATGCAACACAATTGTCTACGTTCAGAACAAGTCTCCTCATCGGGCATTCCGCAAGATTACTCCAGAGAAAGTCTTCACTGGGAAGACGCCCAAAGTCAGTCATTTCAGGATATTTGGAAGTTTAGCATATTGCCGCATACCCAAAGAAAAGAGGAAGAAGCTGGATCAGACTGCAGAAAAAGAGTATTTGGTGGGATATAGCGAGAACACTAAGGCATACAGAATCTATTTTCCAGGGAGCAGGAAGATAGTAGTATGACGAGATGTAAAGTTCATGGAGGACAGAGCTTTCAGAAGATCTTGCAAAATGCCTTCCGAGGAGTAGTCGAAAGAGGATCGTTGGTCATGCCTCTTCAACCAACGGAAGTGAAGAAACCTTCCTCAGGTCAGGAAGATTCTCAGGATGAGGAGGAGTGAACAGAAGCACCTGCTAGCAGAGAAAGAACTAGCAAAGAACTTCGTTAGATTTTGCGTGATGCAAAGAACTTCATCGGTGAGCCAAGATACAGCAAGCGGGTGTGAAAACAGCCAAACAGATATCAGGCGTTAGTAGCTCAGGATGGGGAGCCTGCCAGCTTCAAGGAGGCAGCTCAGCATCAAGTATGGCTAGATGCGATGGTGGAGGAGTATAACTCCATAATGGTGAACGATGTCTAGGAGGTGGTGTGAAGGCCTCAAGACAGATCTGTGGTAGGTTCAAGATGGATCTACAGGATCAAATATGATGCAAATAATAGTGTTGAGAAGTACAATGCCAGGTTTGTGGCTAAGGGGTATGCTCAAAAGGAAGCGATTGACTATGAGGAAACCTTCGCCTCGGTAGCCAGGTATACATTTATTAGGACCGTGATATCTCTTGCAGCCCAGATGGGATCCATCAGATGGATGTCAAGACAACATTTCTAAACGGGGTAATAGAAAACGAGGTATACATTGAACAACCAGAGGGCTTTGAAACTCATGAGAAGAAGTCTCATGTATGCACACTGAAGAAAGCCTCGTATGGGTTGAAGCAGGCACCAAGAGCGTGGTATGGTCGAATAGATGGCTACTTACAGCAAATGGGGTTTGTCAAGAGTGACACGGATCCAAATCTCTACTATCTGGTCGTAGAGAACGAGCCACTTATCTTAGTATTATATGTGGATGATCTCTTTCTAACAGGATCATCTAGACTCATTGAGGACTGCAAGAAGAATCTAGCCACAGAGTTCGAAATGAAGGATCTGGGACGAATGCACTACTTCCTAGGGTTGGAAGTTTGGCAGCAGAAAGGAGAAATCTTCCTTGGGAAAGGTAGGTATGCTACAGAAATCCTGAAAAGGTTCGAGATGTGAGACTGTGACCTATGGCTACGCCAATGATCACCAACTAGAAGAAGATTGATGCATTAGAAGACAAGGATGTCGATCCCACCCTATACCGACAACTCATAGGGTCTATGATGTATCTGGTCAATACTAGGCCAGATATTTGCTACGCTGTCAACACCCTCGGTCAGTTCATGGTGGAACCAAAGAGGGCACACTGGGCAACAACCAAACATGTTCTCAGGTATTTACAGGGAACAGTTGATTATGGGCTCTTATACACCAAGGGGAAGGATATCAGGTTGAGTGGATTTACTAATGCAGATTGGGCATGAAGTTCAGTGGATCGGAAAAGTACCTCTGGGTACTGTTTCAACATTGGATTAGGAATGACCTCCTAGTGCAATAGGAAACAAAAGTCCGTGGCTCTAAGCTCATCTGAGGCAAAATATATGGCAGCAAGGACAGCTTCGTGTGAGGCCATATGGCTTAGAAAATTGTTGGTGAACCTATTCAGAAGAAATAAGGAGGCGACTATGATCATGTGTGATAATCAAAGTTGCATCAAACTCTCTGAGAATCCAGTATTTCATGATAGGTCGAAGCATATTAATATCTGGTGTCACTTTGTTAGAGACTATGTCCAACAAGGAGATGTACAGTTGAGCTACACTCATATAGGAGAACAAGTGGCAAATATTCTCACCAAGGCCCTTGGAAAGTCAAAATTTGACTACTTCAGCGAAAAGATGGGGATGGTAAAGACCCCTTTCAGAAGTAGTGTGTTAGCAGCACGAATGAAGAGGGAGTTGCAATGTTAGGAGAAAGGACTAGCAGCAGCACGGATGCAAAGGGAGTTGTCGTACAGATGCAGCAATGGTAGTAGCAGAGTCATGGGCAAAAGTAAAGGATGCAGCAGTGCAGAGGATGTTGGGCAGGGAGGCTTAACATCAACACAGGGACTGATGCCAGATGATCGGGTGATACTCAGTGAGGAGTATTACTAGAGCACAGTCCTTACTAAGAGGGAGTGTTGATTTGGGGTAGCATCAGATGTGCTCTAGCTACGAAATTTGGTGGAAAGGTTGGGGCACATAAGATCTCCAATACCCAAAAAGGGTTTGGGCAGATTCTAAACAGTTCAGGAGATATTAAAATAATTAATATTTTTAATGGAGTCCCTAAGTAAAATATTAATGTGTATTAATATGAAACTGTGTTAGAATGGTCCAAAAGACATGGATCAAGCCAAATCTAATCTTAGCCGTTGATTAGGGACTTAATCTCAGCCGTTCATTTCTCAACGAGAAAAGTATAAGAGGAGGCTCGAGGGTCACTTGGAGAACACACTGAGGGAGACCAGTCAGTTCAATTTCTAGAGCGAGGTTAGCTGAGAAATTGAACCAGTGGTCTGGAGAGTAGTCAAGAGGCAGCAAGTACGGAACACAGAGATGGGAGATCAATGCAGAGATAGAAGAGGCAGACGCAGGGCTAGAGGAAGCCACGCAGAGGCAGCTGAGGTTGCATAGAGCCAGCAAGGCCTGCGTCATCCATGCAGAGGTTGCAGGAGTGACGCAGAAGGCCTGAGAGGCTGCGCAGAGCCTCAATAGGCTGACACAGAGGGTTTCAGGCTGACGTAGAGGCCAATAGGGCCTACACTAGGTTCAGAAGAGGTGCTAGAGTATTTGTCTATCTATGGGTAAGCTAGTTTGGCACCCTGTTGTACTAGAAAATTGTTGAATAATAAAATCCTCCCTTGCTGCACTGGTTTTCCCACATTGGGTTTTTCTAGGGACATTGTCCAAAATAACTGTGTCAATGTGTTGATTCTTGTGCATATGTTTGTTTCTGTATTACGGTGTGATATGTGTAGCAGTATTTATTTTAATGTTTGTTGAAGTAATTTCGTGAATAACTTATGGTGAAATAAGTAGGAAAAGTAAATCAGTTACTGCAGTGATAGAATTTTCACACCAAAAACCCAAAACTCCCTCATTTTTTTGTCATTGTTGTTTTTATTTTTTCTCCTCCCTTTCCTACTTTTTCCCATTCTTTTTTCTTATTCATTTCATTGCAAGTTGTCCATCTATATTCATATTCCAAAATGGCATTCTTTTGGCTTATATGTATCATTCCACTTTTCGTTTAGGGGTAGGAATAGAAGGGAAGAAGACCAATAAGAGGATAGTGGTCCCCATATGAGTGACCCAACGTATGATGAGGAGGAATGGTTTGAAGAGGAAGGGGATGACAAGGACACTTAAATGCAAGAGTCGAGAGCTGCATTGACACCCTTGTGGAATTATGTGACCATACTTGAAGGGGAAATGGTGGTGGAAGCTACAAGATTTTATGCCCTCATGGTTGTCGTGGAGGAAAACCATATAGTGGTTCATATACCCGTGTGAGGAGGCATATTTGTGGGGTGTTGGAAAGTGATGAGAAAAACGGTGTCATGGGGATACCAATTTGCCCTAAGGTTTCAACGGAACAAAGAATAAAATACATCCAAATAGAGGAGGTTACACAACAGAAAAACAAGAAACAAAATACTCATTTTGAATTAAGTGCAACCTCTAGATTAGGTAGCTCATCTCCTCATGGTACTTCTGCAACCTATGGAAGTAGAAGAACAATAGGGGATTTCCTGAAGGAAGGTATGATGTGGATGGAAAGATAGTCTGGTCTCTTTGTTCTTGCAGTGTACCATTCAATGTGCTTCGCTCTCCCTATTAGCATGATATGGTTAAGGGCATCAATGAAGCCCCAAAAGGATACAAGAGCCCCAACTATGAGAAAACTAGAACAATCTTATTGGAAAGAGAAAAAGAAAGGTTCAAAGAGCTTTGACACATTTTATAATAAGTGGGTGGATTGTGGGGTATCCATTGTATCAGATGGGTGGACAGATGTTAGAAACCAACATTTGATAAATATTCTTGGTGTTTATGCTAGTGGTGCAATGTTTATTGCATGTCATAAATCCTCCATCAACGCAACTTCCCAAAACATTGCATATCTCCTATTGCAATCAAGCAAAGATGTTGGTCCTAATAATGTGGTCCAAGTGATCACTGATAATCCAGCAAATTCAGAGTTACAAAAATTGTTTATGGGGGTTGAATTTGCTAGAAGGTTGAAGATTGCTACTGGAAGTTGTATGAGGAAAGCTCATCAAGAAGGAAGGGGTCTTTGTCAAGGGTCTTAGGTCTTGGAATTCGTCATTTGAAGATTCTGTAAAAAGAGAAGAATTCTTATGGGTTTTCCTCTCAAAAGGAGAAGTTTTAGCCCTAGCTAGTAGCCTATATCTTGTGTCCTCTTGTCTCATTGATCTTCATGGTTTGGTAGTTGTTTGATGATAAAGAACAATGTTCATAAATCTAGGGCATAGATATTAAGTGATTTCTCTTCTATTAGTAATTGCTTGTGAGTGCTTTCTACTTCTTTAGATTAGGATCTTCTTTTACTTAGGTTATTAGTGTTCTTCTTCATCAAACAACTAGAAATGCATATACCATAAAGAGATAAGAGACACAAAATATAGGATATCATCCAGGGCCAAAACCTCTCACTCTTTGAGAGGAAAACCCGAACAAATTCTTCTTCTTATAGAGATTCCAATTGGCGAATACGAAGGCCAAGACCTTTGACCTATTTTCCCCTCCAAGACCAAGACACAAATCCTCCTTGATGAGGTTCTTCCTACAATGATCAACCCTCTGCTTCTTCGTTCTTCTTGGCTACACTTCACAATTTTGGTCCCTTGGTTCAGCACTATATTTCAGAAAACCCTTATCCCAAAACAATCCCAAAACAAACGTATATTTTCCTTTCTCTTCGTTGGCTCCTTCTTCGTCACCTTCGCACTACATAACTTCAAACTAATGTACCTCGTACTTGTTGAACTGTTTCCCTTATTGCTACACCTTCACACCGCTGTCCTTATACCTTCGCACAAGTATCCTAGTGCCTTCACACTGTTGTCCTTTCCCACTATTGCACCTTCACACTAATGCAATTACTGTAGTACCTTCGCACTTCAGACTGAGATTACTGAAAATCTATGGCAACTATGAAATCTAAGCAGCCTATTTATAGTAGTTTGCCCCTGTCTATGAGCCAACATGAGTACTTCAGAGTCAACATTTCCATTACTTAAGTTATATTCTCCATCTCGAAGCCAACTTCAAGGAGAAGTTTTGTGCTTGGTTTTAGAGGGCTTACACATTTATTAAATGACTCATTCAAGATATAACATGCCCAAGAACGGTCCTTCATACATGATATTGACTCAATTACAATTTATGACCAATCCCAAGGACTCTCAATGGGAGTCATACCAAAAATAAAATTTCTTGCTCATGAAACCCATGAGACAAGCATTACAATAATAATTTTATTTTTCTTCTTTTCATCAATTACATAAAATCATAATTACACATGTCATTATTAAGGCTGAACCTAGTTACACTTTTCAATAAACAGTATAATAATCAAGTAAACAAAAATCTAACTACAAGTAAATAAAAAGCTAACTACAAGTGCATCAAGCTAAGTAAAAGAACATCGCAAGCAATTATCAAAGTAAGACAAATCATTCTAAACTAGTTGCCCCTAGATTTCTCAACATGGTATCAGAGCTAAGGCAACAAGACAAGAAAAGGCAGCTTGAAAATCATCCAATTGAAAAAAGATACATAAAGGCCGAGCACAAGGAGATCATCACGAAGGACTAATCCATTCAGCATCTTGAAGGAAGAAATAAGAAGCATCAAAGAAGACTACTCATCACATGGATCATATCATCTATAAGGATCAACACTTTGTAGAAGAATAAGACCTCAAGGACCCCACCTCCTAAAGGGACTCTACACATAAAGCTTTCTTGGGAAGCTCAAATCATCCAAAGGAAGAGGCTTTGCCATCATCATCAAAATCAAGGTGATCTCCCTCTCTTTGAAGAAAGGATCGCACTTCAAGCATACCTGAAGAAAGACACCTTCATCAAGAAGTCATCTTCAACTATCAACATCATCAAGAAGGCATCAGGTTGAAGATATCATCATCAAGGAGCATCTTCACTTGACAAGTAAGTATCTTTATATCTATGTCTGAATCTACTATCAAAATGATTTCATTTTGCGAGAGAGAAATTGGTTGGGTCATCAAACTTCCTTGCATGGAAAAGAGGATAGACTTGATCCTCATACACGGTGAATTTATTGAATATGCTAAGGGTAAAGTCTCCAAACCATCTCAAGAGTAAGCTTAAGTACTATCGAAGCATATGAAAAGGGAAATAAGGGATCAAAGAATCCTTATAGAATCAATCAAGGATTCACTCATCCCCTATGCAGCAAAGATGGAAACATCAAAAGAAATCTACGATAAGTTGGTAGAATTGTTCTCCATAAGCACCGCAGGAGAAGTTATATCTTTGAGAACCGAGCTATACAAGATGAAGGAATCAAAGGAAGAAGGGATAGCCTCATATCTTATGAGGGCTCCACAAATAAGAGACCAACTACAAGAGTTGGGAGAAATAATTTCTGACAAAGAGATGACCACCACTGTGCTCAATGCACTACCTGACGCACTTCAAGCATACTTGAAGAAATACAACTTCATCAAGAAGTCATCTTCAACTATCAACATCATCAAGAAGGCATCAGGTTGAAGATATCATCATCAAGGAGCATCTTCAATTGACAAGTAAGTATCTTTATATCTATGTCTGAATCTACTATCAAAATGATTTCGTTTTGCGAGAGAGAAATTGGTTGGGTCATTAAGCTTCCTTGCATGGAAAAAGAGGATAGACTTGATCCTCATACACGGTGAATTTATTGAATATGCTAAGGGTAAAGTCTCCAAACCATCTTAAGAGTAAGCTTAAGCACTACCGAAGCATATGAAAAGGGAAATAAGGGATCAAAGAATCTTTATAGAATCAATCAAGGATTCACTCATCCCCTATGTAGCAAAGATGGAAACATCAAAAGAAATCTATGATAAGTTGGTAGAATTGTTCTCCATAAGTACTGCAGGAGAAGTTATATCTTTGAGAACCGAGCTATACAAGATGAAGGAATCAAAGGAAGAAGGGATAGCCTCATATCTTATGAGGGTTTCACAAATAAGAGACCAACTACAAGAGTTGGGAGAAATAATGTCTAACAAAGAGATGACCACCACTGTGCTCAATGCACTACCTGATGAATTAGGTAACATTGTATCAAACATCTATGGAAAGAAGGAAGCCACCCCATCCAATGAACTTTTGTCATTATGTAAGATTGAAGAAACTAGGTTAAAGGCAAAAATTGATGTGGGATCAAATGAACAAGTTCAAGCATTCGCTGCCATGGCTAGGAGAAAATGAAAGTTTGGGAAGTTTGGTCCTCAAAAAAAGAAGAAGCTCGATATGTCAAAGATCCAATGCTATGGCTGTCAGGAATATGGGCATTTCAAGAGAGATTGTCTTAAATTCAAGAAGGTCAACAAGAAAAGGAAAGAAAGGAATGAAGCTCATGTCACCGAGGAAGTGGAAGAACCTGAAAAGAAGACATCAAAGGAGGAGAAAGTGAAAGGTCTCTACTATGACTAAGATAATCTCCCTCACTTAGTTCTTTTCAGTTTTGTAAAAGATAGCTATCATGACAGGAAGCATCACAAGGATGATAGGATGCATTGAAATAGAGATGACATCATCATAAAAAGCATGGAAGCATAGCTGAAGTAGAAGGTCTACATGGTTGAAGCAGTTATCATGATAGAAAGAAAGCAATTCTTGGCATCTCCATTAGAATCATTCAAGGATAACCATAGCAACAGTATGTATAGTTGAAAGAAAGTCATCTAGCATGGTAAAAGAATGAAAGAAAGCATAATACATCATCATCATTACGAAGGAGATTTGGCAAAATGAGGATAATCAAGATCCTCCATTGGCATCTTCATTAGAAGGCTTATCTCTACTTGGAAGAAGCAAGTGTCTCACTGATAGTCTATGGTCCACCTTGTGTGGATTCCACAGGTAAGGTATGATGACGAAGATGTGCAGTGTGTTAATTTGTGAAGAACTCTCATGTTCAAGCAAGGAAAGGAAACTGCTGGAAGGAAGTCTAGATGAGATGGCTTACCAATTTGACTCTTCTTATGAGAATTCTTTAGTTTGAGAATGTTCTAGTACCATGTATGGATAATGAATACCTCCCTAGTTAAGAGGGAGTGTTGAAATATGTGACTAGGCTCGGTCTTCATAATGACATAAGTAATCATGATTTTATGTATTTGATGTAAAGAGAAAAATAAGATTATTATTGTAATTCTTGATGCATGGGTTTCATGCTTAATGTTATTTGATTTATAGGTCAAGCATCCATTGAGTGCTTTTAGGGCTTGTCAACAAGTCATAATAGTCATTGTCATGTATGGAAGACCCTTTTGGGCATGTTACATACTGTAAAAGAAATTTATTTGAGTCATAAATGACCCTCCAAGACCTTGTCAACAAGCTGCAACAACTCGGACTCATGGATGCAATTCGTACCCGTTGAAAGTCTATATATAAGAAGGAACTCGACCTCATTTAGACACACACAAGCAAGCTCGATCTCCTTAAGAAAGAAGATGTAAAAAAGGATGAAAATCAAGGATAAGAAGAAGAGAAAGATCGATGTTTTGGACCTCTCTCTCTCTCTCTCTTGTGTGAGGGTTTCTAAAGTTGTTGGGCAAGACAAAATTCTGAAGCTACATCGAAGGTCAAAGCTCTGAAGCTGCATCTAGGTCGAAGTTGTCAAGCTGCATCAAGGTCGAGGTTGTGAAGTTGTATCTAGGTCGAAATTGTGAAATTGCTTCAAGGTCGAAGTTGTGAATCTGCTAGGTCAAAGCTGTAGAAGCTACTACGTCAAAGTTGCAGAAATTATTTCTAGGGGTCAGAGTTGGTGGAAGGTCGAAGATTGATACTGGAAGTTGTGTGAGGAAAGCTCATCAAGAAGGAAGCCCTTGGAGGGGTCTTTGTCAAGGGTATTAGGTCTTAGAATTCGTCATTTGAAGATTCTATGAGAAGAGAAGAACTCTTGTGGGTTTCCATCTCAAGAGGAGAGGTTTTGGGCCTCGCTAGCAGCTTATATCTTGTGTCCTCTTGTGTCGTTGGTATTCATTGTTTGGTAGTTTTTTGGTGATAAAGAACAATAAAATAATCAAGTAAAGGAGAATCTAACTACAAATGAATCAAGTTAAGTAAAAGAACATCACAAGCAGTTATCAAAGTAAGACAAATCACCCTAATCTAGTTGCCCCTAGATTTCTCAACATGGTATCAAAGCTAAGGTGACAAGACAAGAAAAGGCAACTTGAAGATCATCCAATTGAAGAAGGATACATAAGGGCTGAGCACAAGGATACCATCAAAAAGGACTAATCCACTCATCATCTTGAAGGAAGAAATTAAGAAGCATCAAAGAAGACTACTCATCACAAGGATCATATCATCTAGAAGGATCAACACTTTGTAGAAGAAGAAGACCTCAAGGACCCCACCTCCTAAAGGGACTCTACACTCAAAGCTTTCTTGGGATGCTCACATCATTCAAAAGAAGAGGCTTTGCCATCATCATCAAAATCAAGGTGATCTCCCTCTCTTTGAAGAAAGGATCACACTTCAAACATACTTGAAGGAAGACACCTTCATCAAGAAGGCATCTTCAACTGTCAACATCATCAAGAAGACAAGCTTGATCCTCATAGAGAATGAAGTTATTGAATACTTTAAGGGTAAAGTCTCCAAACCATCTCAAGGGAAAGCTTAAGCACTATCGAAGCATATGAAAAGGGAAATAAGGGCTCAAAGAATCCTTATAGAATCAATCAATGATTCACTCATCCCCTATGTAGCAAAGATGGAAACATGGAAAGAAATCTATGATAATTTTGTAGAATTGTTCTCCGTAAGCACTGCAGGAGAAGTTATATCTTTGAGAACTAAGCTATACAAGATGAAGGCATCAAAGGAAGAGGGGATAGCCTCATATCTTATGAGGGTTTCACAAATAAAAGACCAACTACAAGAGTTGGGGGAAATAATGTCTAACAAAGAGATTGTAATATTCCTAATTAGCCATGGCTAATTGGAATATTCGATTTTGTTCAATTTTGCCTTCTAATGTTATTTGTTAATAAAAAAGTGAGGATGGGGGCATTAACTCACTTTTAGAATAAAGAGTCACTTCCTAGTAGCACAACGTTGTGACTTAAAGGGAAGCCAAGGGGGCCAAAGGGGGACGCAGAAATGGAGCACACGCAGACACATGGAGGGACTGCGCATGAGGGAAGAAACACATGGCAAGAGGGGAATCACGCAGGAGGAGGTAAGCCTTGGGATTGAGAGAGGCAAAGGCTATAAAAGAAAGAGGAGCCCCCTCATTTTGATCATTCAGTTAGGTGCATTGTGAGCTAGCCATTTCGACTTAGAGCATGCTAGCTGTTTAGCTAGTCTGCAGCACTGTTTATTGCATTGAGTGTCTCCGTTCGGAGATCTCACCCTTAGACCCAGGGGACTTCGAGTGCCTGCTCGGGCAAGGTATTTCCATCAATATTTTTGCAGTGGTTTTAGAAGCATTTTGGGCAGGAGGATTGAGCATCTTGGGATGACTGCACAGCACTGAGAGGGATGACGCAGTTCTTTCTGGCAGGAGTTTTGGATTGGGGTTTTGCAGGAGGACTTATGCTGGGTGATTGAGCAAGGGACTAGCCATTGCATTCTGGAGGATTTTTGGCAGAGTTTCAGGCAGAGTTCTAGAGGGGTTTCTTCAGTGGCAGCGCAGAGCATTGAGGAACTGCACAGATCCCCAAGGGGGTGATTTTCGGAGGTCGGCCATTTCAGAAAAGCTTTCTAGGTTTTTCTCGGTTTCTTGAGTAAAGTCTGATTCCAGAGTTTCATCCTTTTCTGAGGAGGGGAACAACCCCAAACCCTCATTCTATTTTCAACAGCAGCAGCAACACGACAGTTTTCCAGCAGTTGGAACGCAATTCAGAGACAAGCCATTCCTTTGCTATTCTGAGTGTATTTCTTCACTTGCCTTGCGCAAGTAGAGGTGCCATCTTCCTGATCACCTCCTGTACTCATTTTTCTACTCATTATAATAAAATGGCTTAGTATTTCTTGCTGCATTTCTTGAGTATCTGTTTATTTCATATATACACTATTGTTGTTGCACTACTGTTATTATATCTCTATGATTTTCTCGGCTACTATACCACTTGTATGTTTTTCTGGTTGAGACTTTGCTGGGGTTTAAGGAATATTTCGGGTTGGGGATATTACAATGGTATCAGAGCATAGATCTGGCTCAGCCTGTGGAGCTAGCAATCAATGACACCGGGGGAAAAACCCTATATTAGTTACAGAGGTCGGAGATACAGAGGCACTGGACGTAGGTTGGAGAACACTTATGGAGAGGGAGACTATGTTTCGGTGGTGGACGCAAAACAAGAGGAGCCTGTGGTGGACGCAGAGCGGGAGGCTTCGATGGCAGATGATGACGAGAAGAGATTTGCGGATATGCTCCTCAAATCAGTGTAGGATTTGTCAAGGCAGATTGAGGTGATGGGGCAGAGATTCACGGCAGTAGAGGCCAGACAACGTGAGAGCCCACTGGTTTTCCAGGTTGGTGAGGGATCGAGCGCATCCCACCATTTGCCAGAGCAACGTGATATTGTGCAGCAAGTGGCCTCACATGCCCCTACACGCTCTACCATGCCCACTTTCTTAGGAGCAGACGCAGGTGCCGTAGCCCAGCAGGAGGCAGAGCCCGGACATATGGGCAATTATTTTGCAGAGTACCAGGCCTATGGGTAGGAGTTCAGGGAGGTCCTCTCATTCCGAGATTTTGTTCAGCTCCAGCGGGATAGTAGACCCTGCGACCATCACAGAGGGTACCGACATTACCATGATGGTGACACCCACCATGCAGCGAGTAGATTCCACTTGCCTATGTTTGATGGTTCATCAAACAGTTCGGAAAAGTCTTGGGTGGAGAAGCTGGACATTTATTTTTAGCTTAACCAGATGTCGGAGACAAAGGCCATCAAGTTGGCAACATTGCATTTGGATGGTGAGGCCCAGGATTGGTGGTTTCATGGGATGGTTATACTCGGGCACTCTACAGTGACAACATATGTGGAGTTTACCAGGAGATTGATGGAGCGATTTGATCGGAGGGATCCAGAGCAACATTTTGTTGAGTTGATAAGGCTCAAACAGACAGGGAGCCCAGAGATCTACATTGCAAATTTCTTGAGGGTCTTCGTGATGGTGCCAGACCTATCCACGATGCAGAGGGTCTATATGTATGTTGAGGGGTTAGCAGAGCCACTTCGGGGTCTAGTCCGATCCACTAGACCAGCCACACTCCAGGACACTATCAGCAGGACCCGAGACTTACAGGATGTCTTACCCAGGACCCAGACACCTTACCCCCAAAGACAACCTTTCCAATCTAAGGGGAAGGATGTGAGGATTCCACCTCCAAAGGGGAATCCAGGACGAGTACAGATTGATGACAATGTCAGGAGGGAGCTGAAGAAAAAGCGGTTGTGCTTCACATGTCAGGAGCCATGGGCACCAGGACATAGATGTGCTGCTGGCAAAGCACATTTTATTGAGGTCTTCTCCGAGCGCAGTGGAGAAGAGGATGACAAGGATGATGTGGAGGCAGGAGATAGCCATGCCATACAGGGACCTTTGCCACCTCCACCGCCAGCAGCAGGTGGCGCATCTTTTGCACCCACCGGAGGGGCCCTTGCAACATTGCGAGGAGTTCCCAAGTATCTGACACTACGCGTACGAGGGACCGTACGTGGCCAACGAGTATCAGTTTTGGTTGACAGTGAGGCGACCCACAACTTCATCGATGCACAGATGGTTGAGCAGAGAGGTATACAGACAGAGAGCTTCGATGGGTTTTCAGTCTTAGTCCCAGGAGATCAGACCATGACGTGTGCTCATTATGTTCAAGAGCTTTCAGTGACGATGGGCACCTACACATTGACTGACCAATTTTTCGTGGTCGATATCCCGGACACCAACATGATACTGGGTGTTCAGTGGCTTATCACTCTAGGGAAGGTCACAACGGATTGGAAGACCCTAGAGATGGAGTGGGATGATGAGAAGACAGGGAGGCATGAGAAGATACGGGGACATCACACATATCCGCCTCAGACTGTGTCGGCTCATTGGTTGGAGGTAGTCTTCCGGAAGGGATACATAAAGTGGGCAGTGGAGCTACGTGCATCAAAGGTAGGGACTACAGGGCAGACGATACATCCAGAGATACAGTCCATCGTTGATCAGTATGCCATAGTGTTTGGGGAGATTCCACTAGCACAGCCACCGGATCGAGGGTTTGAGCACACCATTGAGCTTGAGCAGGGCATACAGGCAGTGATCACCACCCCTTATAGGCACCCCAATGCTTCTCAGGATGAGATTGAGCGGGCTATCCAAGAGTTGCTAGCTCTTGGGCACATTCGACCGAGCACGAGTCCTTTTGCTTCTTCTGTGGTGTTGGTGAAGAAGAAGGACAATACATTGAGGATGTGCATTGACTACAGGGCCCTGAACAAGAAGATCCTAAAGAACAGGTACCCCATACCCAAGATCGATGAGTTGATGGACGAGTTGAGGGGAGCACAGTTCTTCTCAAAGATTGATTTGAGATCTAGGTACCATCAGATTCACGTGACGGAGCAAGACATTCCCAAGACCGCCTTCAGGGGTCACTATGGGCACTTTGAGTTCTTGGTGATGCCTTTTGGGCTAACCAACGCCCCCGCTACATTTCAGTCCTACATGAATCACATCTTCCGTAGTCACTTGAGGAAGTTTGTGTTGGCATTCTTTGATGATATTCTCATTTACAGCAGGACTTGGGAGGAGCATCTCCAACACATTGAGACAGTATTGCGTATCTTACAGGAGCAGCAGTTCTATGCCAAACTCTCCAAGTATGAGTTTGGGTTGACGGAGATGTTGTATCTGGGACACATCATAGGGGTGGATGGAGCGAGAGTCCACGAGGAGAAGATTAGGGCCATCAGAGAATGGCTGGAGCCGAGAAACATGACGAAACTTCGAGGATTCATTGGCATTTGTACTTACTACCGGAAGTTCGTCAAAGGTTTCTCGCAGCTTGCTGCACCCCTGACAAATTTGACGAGGAAGGGGGCATTCCGTTGGTCGGATACAACGCAGCGAGCCTTTGACAGGCTCAAGGAGATTATGAGCAGTTGCCCAGTGCTTGTGTTGCCAGATTTTACGCAACCACTTGTTTTGGAGTGTGATGCGTCAGGAGAGTACGCACATTTTTTTGCCATATCCGCACACTATACAGCAGCACAGGTGGCCGAGCTGTTCTTCAGAGAGATCTTCAGGCTACATGGTCTTCCTAAGACCATTGTCAGTGATAGGGACAGCCATTTCATGGGCAGGTTTTGGCAGGAGCTTTTCTGGTTGGTGGGGACGGAGTTGACACAGAGTACCAGTTATCACAGACGGATGGGCAGACAGAGATAGTTAACAAGTGGTTGGAGGGTTACTTGCGTAACTATGTTAGTGGGTAGCAGCGAGCATGGTTGAAGTGGCTGCATCTGGGGGAGTATTGCTACAATACTTCACATCACATGTCCATTGGTATGTCACCATTCTATGCCTTATAAGCGTATCATCCTTTATCTTTTGCTGACGTGATGTTTGGTGATAGCAAGGCTCCTAGAGCCAAGATTTGGATCCAAGAGGGTCAGGATATTCTTCGAGCTCTCAAGGATAACATGGCTACAACGCAAAACTAGCAGACGATGTATGCCGACAAGGGTCAGGTGGAGAGACAGTTCAAGGTAGGGGACATGGTCTACCTACGATTACAACCATATCGACAATCGTCACTAAAGCAGGAAGAGGCTGAGAAGCTCAAGGCCCGCTTTTATGGGCCGTACAGGGTGATACGCAAGATTGGACAGGTTGCATATGAGTTGGAGCTGCCCCAAGGCAGCAAGATTCATAACATTTTTCATGTATCATGCCTGAAAAAGGCATTGGGGCAGCAGGTGACAATGACAGATGAGATACCACCCATGGATGACGAGGGGCATTTGGTATTGCAGCCGGAGGCTATCATTGATACCAGGGAGAGGTCGCAACAGAGCAGGACTGTCTGAGAATTCTTGGTGAGGTGGAAGAATTTGCCGGATGAGGATGCCACTTGGGAGAGTGAGAAGATCTTGCAGCATCCATCACTTCAGATGCTTGAGGACAAGCAACATTTTGTTGGGGGAGACTGTAATATTCCTAATTAGCCATGGCTAATTGGAATATTCAATTTTGTTCAATTTTTGCCTTCTATAGTTATTTGTTACTAAAAAAGTGAGGATGGGGGACATAACTCACTTTTAGAATAAAAAGTCACTTCCTAGTAGCACAACGTTGTGACTCAAAGGGGAGCCAAGGGGGCCAAAGGGGGACGCAGAAATGGAGCCCACGCAGACACATGGAGGAACTGCGCAGCAGGGAAGAAACACATGGCAAGAGGGGAACCACGCAGGAGGAGGTGAGCCTTGGGATTGAGAGAGGCAAAGGCTATAAAAGAAAGAGGATCCCCCTCATTTTGATCATTCAGTTAGGTGCATTGTGAGCTAGTCATTTCGACTTAGAGCACGATGGCTGTTTAGCTAGTCTGCAACACAGTTTAGTGCATCGAGTGTCTCCGTTCGGAGATCTCACCCTTAGCCCCGGGGGACTTCGAGTGCCTGCTCGGGCAAGGTATTTCCATCAACATTTTTGTAGTGGCTTCAGCAGCACTTTGGGCAGGAGGATTGAGCATCTTGGGATGACTACGTAGCACTGAGAGGGATGATGCAATGCTTTCTGGCAGGAGTTTTGGGTTGGGGTTTTGCAAGAGGATTTATGCTGGGTGATTGAGCAGCGGACCAACCCTTGCATACTGGAGGATTTTTGGCAAAGTTTCAGGCAGAGTTCTAGAGGGGTTTCTTCAGTGGCAGCGTAGAGCATTGAGGAACTGCGCAGATCCCCAAGGGGGTGATTTTCGGAGGTCGACCATTTCAGAAAAGCTTTCTAGGTTTATCTGGGTTTCTTGAGTAGAGTCTAATTCCAGAGTTTTAGCCTTTTTTGAGGAGGGGAACAGCCCCAAACCCTCATTCTATTTTCAGCAGCAGCAGCAACATGGCAGTTTTCCAGCAGCTGGGACGCAGTTCAAAGAGAAGCCATTTCTTTGTTATTCTGAGTGTATTTCTTCACTTGCCTTGCGCAAGTAGAGGTGCCATCTTCCTGATCACCTCATGTACTCATTTTTCTATTCAGTATAATAAAATGGCATAGTATTTCTCGCTGCATTTCTTGACTATCTGTTTATTTCATATATACACTATTGTTGTTGCACTACTATTATTATAACTCTCTAATTTTCTCGGCTACTATACCACTTGTATGTTTTTCTGGTTGAGACTTTGCTGGGGTTTAAGGAATATTCCGGGTTGGGGATATTACAGAGATGACCACCACTGTGCTCAATGCACTACCTAATGAATTAGGTAACCTTGTATCAAACATCTACGGAAAGAAGGAAGCCACCCCATCAAATGAACTTTTGTCATTATGTAAGATTGAAGAAACTAGGTTAAAGGCAATAATTGATGTGGGATCAAATGAACAAGTTCAAGCATTCGCTGCCATGGCTAGGAGAAAATGAAAGTTTGGGAAGTTTGGTCCTCAAAAAAAGAAGAAGCTCGATACGTCAAAGATCCAATGCTATGGCTGTCAGGAATATGGACATTTCAAGAGAGATTTTCTTAAACTCAAGAAGGTCAACAAGAAAAGGAAAGAAAGGAATGAAGCCCATGTCACCGAGGAAGTGGAAGAACCTAAAAAGAAGACATCAAAGGAGGAGAAAGTGAAAGGTCTCTACTATGACTAAGATAATCTCCCTCACTTAGTTCTTTTCAGTTTTGTAAAAGATAGCTATCATGATAGGAAGCATCACAAGGATGATAGGATGCATTGAAATAGAGATGACATCATCATAAAAACCATGGAAGCATAGCTGAAGTAGAAAGTCTACATGGTTGAAGCAGTCATCATGATAGAAAGAAAGCAATTCATGGCATCTCCATTAGAATCATTCAAGGATAACCATAGTAGCAATATGTATGGTTGAAAGAAAGTCATCTAGCGTGGTAAAAGATTGAAAGAAAGCATAATACATCATCATCATTACGAAGGAGAATTTGCAAAATGAGGATAATCAAGATCCTCCACTGGCATCTTCATTAGAAGGTTTACCTCTACTTGGAAGAAGCGTTTCACTGATAGTCTACGGTCCACCTTGTGTGGATTCCACAGGCAAGGTATGATGAAGAAGATGTGCAACATGTTAATTTGTGAAGAACTCTCATCTTCAAGCAAGGAAAGGAAACTGTTGGAAGGAATTCTAGATGAGATGGCTTACCAATCTGACTCTTCTTATGAGAATTCTCTAGTTTGAGAATGTTCAAGTACCATGTATGGATAATGAATACCTCCCTAGTTAAGAGGGAGTGTTTAAATATGTAACTAGGCTTGGTCTTCATAATGACATATGTAATCATGATTTTATGTATTTGATGTAAAGAGAAAAATAAAATTATTATTGTAATTCTTGAAGCATGGGTTTCACGCTTAATGTTATTTGATTTACAGGTCAAGCACCCATTGAGTGCTTCTAGGGTTTGTCTTTGAGTCAACAAGTCATAACAGTCATTGTCATGTATGGAAGACCCTTTTGGGCATGTTACATAGTGTAAAAGAAATTTATTTGAGTCATAAAAGACCCTCGAATACCTTGTCAACGAGCTACAACTCCGACTCATGGATGCAATTCGTACCCGTTGAAAGTTTATATATAAGAAGTAACTCAACCTCATTTAGACACACACAAGCAAGCTCGATCTCCTCAAGAAAGATGGAAAAAAGGATGAAAATCAAGGATAAGAAGAAGAAGAGAAAGATCGATGTTTTGGACCTCTCTCTATCTCTTGTGTTAGGGTTTCTAAAGTTGTTGGGCAAGACAAAATTCTGACGCTACATCGAAGGTCAAAGCTCTGAAGCTGCATCTAGGTCGAAGTTGTCAAGCTACATCAAGGTCGAAGTTGTGAAGTTACATCAAGGTCGAGGTTGTGAAGTTGTATCTAGGTCGAAATTATGAAATTGCTTCAAGGTTGAAGTTGTGAATCTGCTAGGTCAAAGTTGTAGAAGCTACTACGTCGAAGTTGCAGAAATTATTTCTAGGGGTCAAAGTTGGTGGAAGGTTGAAGATTGATACTGGAAGTTGTGTGAGGAAAGCTCATCAAGAAGGAAGGCCTTGGAGGGGTCTTTGTCAAGGGTCTTAGGTCTTAGAATTCGTCATTTGAAGATTCTAGAAGAAGAGAAGAACTCTTGTGGGTTTCCATCTCAAGAGGAGAGGTTTTGGGCCTCGCTAGTAGCCTATATCTTCTGTCCTCTTGTGTCATTGATATTCATTGTTTGGTAGTTTTTTTATGATAACGAACAATAAAATAATCAAGTAAAGGAGAAGCTAACTACAAATGCATCAAGTTAAGTAAAAGAACATCACAAGCAGTTATCAAAGTAAGACAAATCACCCTAATCTAGTTGCCCCTAGATTTCTCAACATGGTATCAAAGCTAAGGTGACAAGACAAGAAAAGACAGCTTGAAAATCATCCAATTGAAGAAGGATACACAAGGGCTAAGCACAAGGATATCATCAAGAAGGACTAATCCACTCATCACCTTGAAGGAAGAAATTAAGAAGCATCAAAGAAGACTACTGATCACAAGGATCATATCATATAGAAGGATCAAAACTTTGTAGAAGAAGAAGACCTCAAGGACCCCACCTCCTAAAGGGACTCTACACTTAAAGCTTTCTTGGGAAGCTCACATCATCCAAAAGAAGAGGCTTTGCCATCATCATCAAAATCAAGGTGATCTCCCTCTCTTTGAAGAAAGGATCACACTTCAAACATACTTGAAGGAAGACACCTTCATCAAGAAGGCATCTTCAACTGTCAACATCATCAAGAAGGCAATTGAAGATATCATCATCAAGGAGCATCTTCACGTGACAAGTATCTTCATATCTATGTCTGAATCTACTATCAAAATGACTTAATTTTGCAAAGAGCGCAACAAATCGGTTGGGTCATCAAACATCCTTGCATGGAAAAAGAAGACAAGCTTGATCCTCATAGAGAATGAAGTTATTGAATACTTTAAGGGTAAAGTCTCCAAACCATCTCAAGAGCAAGCCTAAGCACTATCGAAGCATATGAAAAGGGAAATAAGGGATCAAAGAATCCTTATAGAATCAATCAGGGATTCAATCATCCCCTATGTAGCAAAGATGGAAACATCAAAAGAAATCTATGATAAGTTGGTAGAATTGTTCTCCGTAAGCACTACAGAAGAATTTATATCTTTGAGAACCGAGCTATACAAGATGAAGGAATCAAAGCAAGAAGGGATAGCCTCATATCTTATGAGGGTTTCACAAATAAGAGACCAACTACAAGAGTTGGGGGAAATAATGTCTGACAAAGAGATGACCACCACTGTGCTCAATGCACTACCTGATGAATCAGGGAACCTTGTATCAAACATCTATGGAAAGAAGGAAGCCACCCCATCCAAAGAACTTTTGTCATTATGTAAGATTGAAGAAACTAGGTTAAAGGCAAAAATTAATGTGGGATCAAATGAACAAGTTCAAGCATTCGTTGCCATGGCTAGGAGAAAATGAAAGTTTGGGAAGTTTGGTCCTCAAAAAAGGAAGAAGCTCGATATGTCAAAGATCCAATGTTATGGCTGTCAGGAATATGGGCATTTCAAGAGAGATTGTCTTAAACTCAAGAAGGTCAACAAGAGAAGGAAAGAAAGGAATGAAGCCCATGTTACCGAGGAAGTGGAAGAACCTAAAAAGAAAACATCGAAGGAGGAGAAAGTGAAAGGTCTCTACTATGACTAAGATAATCTCCCTCACTTAGTTCTTTTCAGTTTTGTAAAAGATAGCTATCATGATAGGAAGCATCACAAGGATGATAGGATGCATTAGAGCTGAAATAGAGATGACATCATCATAAAAAGCATTGAATCATAGCTGAAGTAGAAAGTCTACATGGTTGTAGCAGTCATCATGATAGTAAGAAACTAATTCATGGCATCTCCATTAGAATCATTCAAGGACAACCATAGCAGCAATATGTATGGTTGAAAGAAAGTTGTCCAACATGGTAAAAGATTGAAAGAAATCATAATACATCATCATCATTAGGAAGGAGAATTTGCAAAATGAGGATAACCAAGATCCTCCATTGGAATCTTCATTAGAAGGTTTACCTCTACTTGTAAGAAGCAAGTGTCTCGTTGATAGTCTACAGTCCACCTAGTGTGGATTCCACAAGTAAGGTATGATGACGAAGATGTGCAACATGTTAATTTGCTTGAAGAACTCTCATCTTCAAGCAAGGAAAGGAAGCTGCTGGAAGGAAGTCTACATGACCAAAAAAAGGAAGAGATATGTATATATATGGTAATAGATAGATATTGTCATGTCATCATATGGCTATAGATATAATGGTTGAATGCTCTATCTTATGAGCATGATCAAAGAAGAAGAATCTCTTCAATTAGAATGAAGCATGAAGGCATGTAGATAATATGCCTTGAACTCTTCTACATATTGATAAGATGAAATCAACATAATATGACATCATATGGAATATGAAATGGTTGACAAGATGAAGGAATTATGTATAGAAGTTTCTGGGAAAGCAATTTGTGAGGAAAGAAAGAAGAGTTCGTAAAAGATGCAACCATTGCCACGTAAAATAAGTAACCAACATCTAATAACTAGAAGAATTAGCAATGATATCTCCATGAAAAGATATGATAAAAAGGAGACCCTTGACTTTGAATGTCATGGTGATGGAGTCATTCATGTAGATGTTGCGTAAAGTTGATGTCATGAAGAAAGGCCATCATAAAAAGGTAATTTTGATTTGATGTTCATTTTATGTTTGAAATCATTTGGTTGGTTTGAAACAGGGCTACCAAGAGAGAGTTATAGATACAACTAGTATTCATCTGATTGGATGGAAGATCATAAAAGAAACATGACTTCGAAGAGGTAGTCTTATGAAGAAAAGCCAAATGTGGACTAGAAGATCACTTTCTGATCAAGAGAAAGATGACATGACTATGGCTTCAATCCTGTGGTTCATTGAAGGAAAGTGATGGATGGTTGATGCCCTACAAAGAATATCTAAAAGGTTGAAGGCTCCATGATGAAGAAGATGAAGTTCATGACATCGAAAGGAGGAGCTCTACAAGCAGCTGATAGTACCATGATCTCCACCAAAGAGAAGAGAGTTGTTGTTGGAAATGAGTCCCTAGTTGAGAGGGAGCTTGGGTATATTCCTTTTATAGGAATGAGTTGATCCTCCCTAGTTAAGAGGGAGTGACAGATATGGTTCTCTACTTCATGTGTCATGCACTAGACCAGGACTAACAACCGTAAGTCTTAATGAAGGCCATGAGGAGTGATAGACACATAATTCTTGTCTTCATGTTATGAAGAAATAATGTAGGATTGGGTAAGCATTTGAGTTTGATTCTGATATTCTTTGAGGATGTGTTCGGGCATCCAATAGGCAAGAGTAGTCGAAGAGGAAATTTTGTGAAGATGTGGTATTCCAAGACAGGAATTGTCCTAAAAGGACATGCCTTGTGAACACCCGGGTGGGGTATGTGCCTTAAGAGACAATGATGATGGTGTCTGTCAATCATTGGTCTCACCAGCATTGTGCTTTGATCTTATGGAGAGATAGAGTTGTTAGTCAAGGCTTTGCTATGTGACAATGTTGGTTGGTATGATGAGATGCTCTGGTATAAGTTCATAAGATAGCTTATGAGATGGCTTACCAATTTGACTCTTCTTATGAGAATTCTTTGATTTCAGAATGTCCAAGTAGCATGTATGGATTATGAATACCTCCTTAGTTAAGAGGGAGTGATGGAATATGTAACTAGGTTCGGTCTTCATAATGACATATGTAATCATGATTTTATGTATTTTATGTAAAGAGAAAAATAAAACTATTATTGTCGTTCTTGAGGCATGGGTTTCATGCTCAAGGTTATTTGATTTATAGGTCATGAACTCATTGAGTGCTTCTAGGACTTGTCTTTGAGTCAACAAGTCATAAGAGTCATTGTCATGTATGGAAGACCCTTTTAGGCATGTTACATATTGTAAAAGAAATTTATTTGAGTCATAAAAGACCCTCCAAGACCTTGTCAACGAGCTGCAACAAATCAACCTCATGGAGGCAATTCGTACCCCTAGAAAGCGAACCTATAAGAAGGAATTAGACCTCATTTGGACACACAAGAAAGTTCGATCTCCTCAAGAAAGAAACTAGAAAAAGGACGAAAACCAAGGATAGAAGAAGAAGAGCAAGATCAAAGTTTTGGACCTCTCTCTTTCTCTTGTGTTAGGGTTTATAAAGTTGTTGAGCAAGACAAAATTCTAAAGCTACATTGAATCTGTGAAGCTGCATCAAGGTCAAATCTACATCAAGGTCGAAGTTGTCAAGCTGCAACTAGGTGGAAGCTGTGAAGCTGCATCAAGGTCGAAGTTGTGAAGTTGCATCAAGGTTGAATCTGTGAAGGTGTATCTAGGTTGAAGTTGTGAAGCCACTTCAAGGTCGAAGTTGTGAATCTGCTAGGTCGAAGTTGCAGAAGCTACTGGGTCGAAGTTGCAAAAATTCTTTCTGGGGGTCAAAGTTCTTGGAAGGTCGAAGATTGCTAATGGAAGCTGTGTGAGGAAAGCTCATCAAGAAGGAAGGTCTTGGAGCAGTCTTTGTCAAGGGTCTTAGGTCTTGGATTTCATCATTTGAAGATTCTATATGAAGAGAAGAATTCTTGTGGGTTTTGATCTCAAGAGGAAAGGTTTTGGCCCTGGCTAACAGCCTATATTTTGTGTCCTCTTGTCTCATCGATCTTCATTGTTTAGTAGTTGTTTGATGATAAAGAAAAATATAATAATCAAGTAAAGAAGAAGCTAACTACAAGTGCTTCAAGTTAGTAAAAGATCACAAGCAATTATTAAAGTAAGGGAAATCACTCTAATCTCGCTACCCTTAGCTTTCTCAACAGAAGGTTCTCTTACTGTTTGTGGTGGAAGGAGGAGAGATTAGTAGATAAATTCACAATTTACTACTTTTCTCATAGAATAGACTTGTAGTCTTGTGAATTTGAGCTTTTCTGTCTTACTCTTCCTAGTTCAATGTGTACTTGAATCTTGGTGGCGACCAAGTGGCTTATTTTGTAAACATTATTATTTAAATTTTGGACATGACTCATGTTGACAATTGCTCACTTGCTAGATAAGTTGAATGTTTGATGATTTTATCTTCTAAATGTTTTATGTTTTATGATATGCTTAAAAATTTGATGCATGTTTGTAATTGCTAGAATCTAGATGGTTGATGATTGAATAATCAATCACTAATGTACAATGGAATCATGGATGCCATATCTATCTTGATTTATGTAAAAATATGCATGTGTTCATGTCTTCTACAACTAATTTGGTATTTTAGATGTCTTTTTTAATATAAATATAAAAAATATAGTATATATATATAGTAGACGCTTCCAAGACGCTTCGCTTCCTAGATTTTTGGAAATGACGCTTCTGCGTTCCAACTTCCAAAAAATGTCCCCACTTTGTGCAACATTGATTGAGCCACTAGTGTGAAGGTCTCATCATAGTCAACCCCCTCCACCTATGAGAACCCCCATGCCACAAATCGAGCTTTGAACTTCTCAACGCTAACATTTGCAACATTCTTGATCTTCTAGAGCCACCTGGAAGTTACCACTAATGTAATATTTCTAATGGAAATATACAATGTTAAACAAAGCAAATGTAGTAGAAACACATGAAAAATTTACAGCATATTTAACAACCAGAAATCTCCATGAACTATGCTAATTTGAGCCATTTTATTAATAAGTAAGAGGGTTCAATGTGGTGTTGGAAAGAGTGCACCTGGGCTTGCTCAAGGCAAGCTAGCTAAGCCCAAATGAACCATAAGAAATCCCTCTCAAATCTGTTGTTGCTCTCTCCTGGCTATGCGCTGAAACTACCCAGAAAATATATTGTTGGCTACAAAGAACTTCTACTAGGGCCTCCTCGGATGCTTAGAAAATTCCGAAAAATTAACCTCGGGGTCTCTACCAATAACCCACAAAAACCCACGAAGGAAGTAGGCAAATGTTGACCTTGGAATTTCGGCCCCAATTTTCCCTTAGCTCCTCTAGCTGTTGGCTGAGTTGGCACCCCTGTTTGACCCCTCAAATCTGCCCAGAAAATTTTGCCAAATTAATCTTGGCCTCTCCTCAATAAACCTAGAAAAACCCAAAAAGGGTTTGTCCTAGTTTTGACGCTCCAAAATTAACCCCCAAATGCTTGGCCCTCCTCCACAAGTAGAAGATGTAACCTGAAGAAAATGTTGCATTTGCTGCTCTGCCAAAATGTTGGAAAAGCCCACACAACAGTGCCCCGGACTCCACCTTAAGTTTCAGCCCCTAAATCCCTTCACTCCACAGCCTCCAAGCGCGCCTCCTCCAAGAGTTGCGCAATCCTTGCACTGTTCTTGCCAATCCTCTCCACAAACTCCCACTCCCTGTCGCTGGTACGAGCTAGTATAGGTAGGAATCCCTCCTTATGGTGGCACTCAAAATCCACTGAAGCAAAGGTTGAGATCTCTACTTGGAGACACTCATGTGCTAAACAACATTGCAAACTTGGCTTCAACTCAAGCATGCTATGTCAAAGACACAATTTCTGAATGGATGAATGAATGCCCAAAATGAGTGCCTCTTGCTCCATTTATAAAAGAGCCTCCAAGATGCCCATGTGGGCCCAGCTCGAATTTCCCTACCAATTTCGCTCCATGAAAGTGTCTTCCACATGTGGGCCATAATTCTCCATGGGGTGGCCCCCACACTCCACTAGAGCCGCAATATTTCCCTTCCTTCCTAATGTTTGGGCCACCACTTAATCCCAAAATTCATGTGGGACTTCTAAACCCACATCTCCTAAGTGCAAACATGAAATAAGACAAAATTGGGCAAGATTGATATTTTCCTTAGCAATATTGCTAAGTGGGAATATCACAATCCTCGCCGCCAAAATGTTGCTTGTCTTCAAGTAACTGCTGAACAACGCTCTCTCTAGTTGTTTCTCCCCATTGTCACTGGAAAAATGTGACAGGGTCCCAAATGTGCCGCTGATTCGTCCTTCACCTATGCACTGTACTGACATGAAGGAATCCCTCAATACCAGGATCCCAAGCCATCCTATCCCACCTGAAGTTCCCCTCGCTCCACTCAATATCCTACCGAGTATAAGTATCAAGATTCCCTTGTATACCATCACTGAGTAGGGGATCATGATAATGCGGCACAATGACCAACTCTTTGTGAAGTTGTCCTACCACATAGGCCATCCCATGCACTCCAGGAGCATACTCCCAAAGATACCACCCAATCCCTGCAGAGATAGCGTCTCGCGCATGTGAGCATTTCCTGGTATCATCCTGCTAGCCCACCTGCCATGCTAATGAAGTCCCCCATGCCATTAGTGAGTTATCAAAGCCAAATGGAAGATCTGAATGATCTTCCCCTGTAGAAATCAGCTAATCCCCAAGGGTAGTTGTACTGCCAAGTCCTATGATGCCTAGATCCCACACTATTCTAAAAAGGGTGCCACAATGTTGTCGCTACGCAACTCTAATCATGATAGTCTGCCCCACATGCTCAAGTTGTATCGACGTTTCCTAGGACCTGATGGAAAAACATATACGGAGTCCTAACGCATCTGGACCAAGCACCTCCATGATGTCACTTCCTACCCATCCAACACTCACCTGATCCGTAGCGACAACAAGGAAAACCAACCTTGCCATGTGATCAAGGCCTCAACGTTCCCCCACATGTCAAACCAAGGGTGAGTTGGGTCATCCCCTGTCCTGATCCCACTCACCACGAAGCAGAGTATCCAATCGACCAACCAAAACCCTGAATCCCACAAACAGAACGACTACGGCATAGTCCTAACAGTTGATGGAACCAACCTACACCACGTCTCAGGTCCTTGTGTGCAATCAATATATGAACTTCATACATCACAAAACAATCTGGTGCATACTATGCAACCCTTCTTCGGCCATAACACACAGTGGGATCTATAGTCTTCCCTCCTAAAAGTGCTCCCAAAGCTCCCTGGAGTCTAAACATCCGCCTATAAGCAAGGTCCACCAACCGCTGTAAATGCTCTAGAGACACCTCAGAATGTCTCACCAAAAGGGGATCATGTATCACCTTGAGTGTGGGCTCAAGGGGGGTGCAAGTGCTACCTATGTAGGAGATCGGACTACCCCCAAGCCTGCATCCACAAACTCGCATCCTAACCATATGCCACTGGAAGGCCTCTCTCCCAATGTACTATGCCCTGTCCAACTGTCTCAAATGAATCTCATGGGTCATGTTGCTCATGATGAGAGCATCAAGAGATGATATCCAAGTCCCTTGTGTCAATGTGCAATGCTGGAGAGTGATAAATGGAAGCTCACGATTGGCCCTATGATCAACTCTCTCTCTAAATCTGAGTGTGCCAAACCCAATGGTGTGCCTGATGCCCTCGTTAAGTTATCTCTTTAGCGGCAACACTCTGACAACATGTGGTGCATCATCTTGCTTGGCTGCACACAAGTACGTACCCCTACACTCCTCTACATAGCACTGAACTCTGTGGCACAACTCCATGCACCATTGGATACCAACGCTCAATGCCATGCCCCCATGTACCATAAGGAATCCCATATGTGTCCATGCAACCACCACGTTACTAGTACACCTGCCACGAAGTGATCTACACCTCATCTGCCCTGGTAATCCTGAGTGGCTTGACTCCACAACTGCTAGAGGGGATATCTCTGTTGCGTCGATCCTCAATGACTCATGTTCCCAATACCCCAAAGAGAACATGGTCTCCACACAATGCTTGGTCCGATGCCCTACCCACGCCATCTCCTCCCACTAACTCCTGCTAGAGAGTGCTAATCATCTTGCAACCCCATGTACAACCAACATGTTAATACAATCCATGGAGCCTGCTCACAAACCGCCTTTCCGCTAATGCCGACTGGAATTCCCATAGGGAATGTATGTGTTCAGCCACTGGGTTGACTGCCTTATCAA
The DNA here is from genome assembly GCA_000404065.3 of Pinus taeda. Taxonomy (NCBI): domain Eukaryota; kingdom Viridiplantae; phylum Streptophyta; class Pinopsida; order Pinales; family Pinaceae; genus Pinus; species Pinus taeda. The sequence continues at coordinate 75,889 of APFE030188854.1, forward strand.
TGCCATAGCCATCCCGCATGTCTGATATCAGATAGGGAGCTCCACCTAGATCCCAATGCCAACCTGGGCCTCCAGTGCCCTCGGTGTCTAAGAGGGCCCACTAAGCTTTACTCCAGACTATGACCATCTCCATGAGTCTAATCCACTCCACCGGGTACCAACTCAGAATTTCTTGCCATCCAACCCCAAGAGAGGGATCGAATGCACTAATTCCGACACATAGAACAACCACAACATGTGGATGTTGCACTTTGTGCAACTCCGATCGTCTCATCCTGCTATCCAGGTCCACACATGAGATCTGACTAGGTAGCTCCGCCTCCTCCTCTCCAATGGGCAAGGTTGACCCAATAGTGCTGCTAACCTGGTCATCCCCTCTAGTATGTCTAAACAACCCTGTCTCTCTCAATCCAACGCGTAGGGGTGGGTTGATGACGTTGTAGATCCTATCAGTGCGCCTCTGAAGCGAACTGTGTTAGAATCCAAACGTGTAGTCTCCATGCTTCCCCTCATCAATGGCTAGCCCAAAGGATGGTTGCACATCCTCCTCCATCATGGACTCGACATGAACCTCAAACTGCTCCATAGACAATCCAACATGAAAGACATGCTCATCAGTCAGTTGTAGGTGGCTGTCATTTTGAAGCTTTGTCATAGACCGAGATGCCTCATCAATGGATACCTCATCAATGGATGTGTGCTCAATTGCCTCCTCCAATCTGTATACTGGGGCTACCAAAGGAAACTCCAACAGGGGTGACTCTTGCGTCACACTAGGTGTATCCTCGTGCTCCTCGTGTGTGCCATTAGCCTCATGCTCAACTGGCTCGAACGTATATAGATGAAATCCCTCCTCCAGGGGTATTTTCTCTCTAATCTCGTCACTACCTCCGCCTCCCATCTTCGTCTCTGCAGTATTGCTACTAGCGTTTCATTCAACAATCATGCTCCTCTTATTTCCTTCATCTGTGGATCGACGACTATTGTTTCTTCTTGTTGCCTTCGCTGACAACCACTCTTCGAGAAACCACGCCAATCTCTCGATGCTCCTATTAACATTTTCAAATTTCTCCTGCTGAGACATTTTTGGGCATAAGTTCAATCAGGAGAATTATGTAGGACTAGTGTTTCAGCTTCTAGAATTCTAGTCCATAATAACACTTGAGCATTTGTGTGATTTAGACCCACAACTGGCCAAAATCATGCTCTGATACCACTGTAATATTCCTAATGGAAACATACAATGTTAAACAAAGCAAATATAGCAGAAACACATAAAAAAAATTTACAACACATTTAACAACCAAAAATTTCCATGAACTGTGTTGATTTGAGTCATTTTATTAATAAATAAGAGGGTACAATGTGGCGTTGGAAAGAGTGCACCTAGCTTGCTCAAGGCAAGCTAGCTAAGCCCAAATGAACCATAAGAAATTCCTCTCAAATCTACTGCTGCTCTCTCCTAGCTTTGTGCTGAAACTACTTAGAAAATATGTTGCTGGCTGCAAAGAACTGCTGCTATGGCCTCCTCGAATGCTTAGAAAATTCAAGGAAATTAACCTTGAGGTTTCCACCAATAACCCAATACGGAATTGGCCAAACATTGACCTTGGAATTTCAGCCCAATTTTCCCCTAGTTCCTCTAGTTGCTGGTTGAGTCGGGGCCCCTGTTTGACCCCTCAAATCTGCCCAGAAAATTCTACCAAATTAATCTTGGCCTCTCCTCAATAAATCCAAAAAGCGTTTGTCCTAGTTTTGACGCTCCAAAATTGACCTCCAAATGCTTGGCCCTCCTCCACACGCAGAAGATGTAACCTAAAGCAAATGTTGCATTTGTTCCTCCATTAAAACACTGGAAAAGACCCACAACGCTTCCTCGAACTCCACCTCAAGTTTCAGCTCCTAACTCCCTTCACTCCACAACTTCCAAGCGTGCCTCCTCCAAGAGTTGCGTAGTCCCTGTACTGTTTCTACCAATCCTCTCCACAAACTTGCACTCCCTGCTACTAGTACGAACTGGTATAGGTAGGACTCGCTCCTTGGGCTGGCACTGGAAGTCCATCGAAGCAAGGGTTGAGATCTCCGCTTAGAGACACTTATGTCCTAAACAACACTGTAGACTTGGCTTCAACTCAAGTGTGTTATGTCAAAGACACAATTTTTTAATAGATGAATAAATGCCCAAAATGAGTGCCTCTTGCTCTATTTATCAAAGAGCCTCAAAGATGCCCATGTGGGCCCATCTTGACTTTCCCCACCAACTTTGCTCCAATGAGAGTGTCTTCCACATGTGGGTCGTAATTTTCCATGGGGTGGCTCCCACGCTCCACTAGAGCCGCAATATTTTCCTTCCTTCCTAATGTTTGGGCCCCCACTTAATCCCAAAATTCATGTGGGACCTCTGAACCCACATCTCCTAAGTGCAAACATGAAATAAGAAAAAATTGGGAGAAATTGATATTTCCCTTAGCAATATTGCTAAGTGCGAATATCACAACTAACTTCCCCTCAGGTCTCAACACTGTCTCCCACACATCATTCTTCATGATGGAAGCATACTCTTCCACCATGGTATCCCTCAAAACCTGTTGTCTGCAACCTCCTCGTATATGGCTTGGTCTCCAAAATGCTACTCACCATAGCCAAATAGCCATCAAATTGTTTTGGTGGTCTACTCTTCCTAATTGACCACTTGGGCTTTCTCATTGTCTTTTGGGCTTTTTGCAAGGTATCATGAAGACATTTAGTCTTCCTCTTCCCTTAAGTAGCCTAGTATACTGGGATGGGTATATCCTCCTTTGTAATCAGTACCCCTAATGATGATGCCCCTTTGGTTTACAGTGACCCTGTATTGGGGATCTTGTACCCTATGTATTTGTAACCTGTCAACCTGTCACCCCAAAAGCTTGGGATCCTCTAGAGCCCTATGAACTTGTACCTGATGGTCCCATACCCTTTGGTGGACTCCCTTGTTGAGGAGTTTGCTACTCTACCTAATCCATATCTCATGACCTTAAGGCTCTCTCCTCCTCAAATCTCACATCTGTCTCAATACAACCTTCCTCTGTACAAGAATATATATGTTGTAGACCATGGAGGTCTCTCTATACCCCACAAAAATTCCCTTCTCAACCATGGGTTCTAACTTTGTCCTCTGCTCCTCATGGGCGTAAATATGTCAAGCACCCAAAAATCCTAAAGTGCCCAATCTCAAGCTTCTTCCCAGAAAAGCATCCTCGAGATTCTTGTTCCCAAACAACCTATGTGGCCTCCTATTCTGTAGATACACAACCATGTTGCATGCCTCAACCCATAGAAATAATGGTAGCCCCTAATCATGGAGCATGGCTCTCATTGCCCCAACTATGTCGTGTTCTTCCTCTTTGTAACCCCATTATGTTGTGGAGTGTAAGGAATTGTCCACTCCTTCTTGATGCCCTAGCACAAAAATACTTCATCTCATTTGAGTTATACTCGCCCCCATTGCCGGGCGTCAAGACCTTGATCTTCTTCCTTGTTTGATTCTCCACAAGAGGTTTAAACTCTTGGAAATTCTTGAAGACCTCATCCCTGGTCTTCATGAAGTAGATATAGGTCTTCCTGGAGTAGTCATCAATAAAATTGACATAGTACACACATATGTTCAATGATGTGGAAGACATCGCACCACACACATCAGAGTGAATCAAGTCAAGAATCTTGGCTACCGTGTTATCACTGCTTGGGAAAGCTACCTTGGTGTACTTTCCCAAAGCACCCCCACTGCACACACATGGTGTTTTGTACTAAACTCTGGAAATCTTATGACGATCTCCCTCAATACTCTCAGAGCCCCATAGTGCACGTGGGCCATCCTCCTATGCCACAACGCCCCCAAATATTTGTTGCTAGTGACTAAAACCAATGCTCTAGTAGGCTAAAACATGAACCTGTAGAGTTTCCTATCAAGAACTACAATCACTCTGGCAGAAGTGATATTGAATCCCCTAGGATACATAAGAACCTATCCATTTCGAAACACCACCTAAAATCCCTTATCCTCAATAGTGGACACTAATATCAAGTTCTTCTTCAGCGCTGGAACATATAAGACCTTTGTCACATTCAAGGGAGGTTGTGACTCCCTCCGAAAGGACCTGGTCCCAACACCAACTACTTTGATCGTGGAGTCATCTCCAAGCACCACCTCTAAATCCACATCCCTCTCTATAAGACGGTAGACTTGTAAAATGCTCGCTAACCCCTGTCATGTGACGTGAAGCTCCGCTGTCAATGTAGCAAACACTAGAGGATATGACACTCGTGGCAAGAATGATAACCAACGAAAATTCCTTGTCGAATCTAGTGGCAAACTCATCCACTTCAGCTGATGCTACAACACCCTTCTTCTTTCCCTTCTTATTAGGACACTGGAAGGCATAGTGCCCCATTTTCTAGCAAGCAAATCATCTCACTTGCTCATGTCCTTCACTTGTCTTTTGTTTCCCTTTCTTCCTGGTCCCACTCGTGGATCCCTTCTAATACTTCTTCTTGCCCTGAGCTGCAAATGAAACATTCTTCTCCTCATCCACCCCACCACGCTGACTACCACTCTTGGCATTCCTCCTAATCTCCTCCTGAAAGAAATCATCCCACATCCTCCCCCAATTTGGAAGATGCTCTCTAGCAACGATACCATCCACGACTCCATCCCACTTCTTGGGGAAGCCACTCAATCTTGTCCCGACCAATTGGTCATCAAGAATAATTTCTCCCACTATAGCCAACTCATCTCTCACCTATGTGATTTTGGTAAGGTATGAGGTCATTGTGTTAGTTTGGTCATCTTGGCGTTTCTCAGTTTCTAATGTAACACCATCTTCCTATTTTCATTAGTGCTCTGGTAAAGTTTTATCAAGGAATCCCACATCTCATAGGCAAATTTCTTCTTTGACACATGAGGTATAAGGTGATCTTTAATCACATCAAGAAGGATTCTCTTTGCCTACACATTCTGTTGTTTAAGTCTGACAACTGAATAGGATTAGTAAGGGGTTGAATTGTCTTCTTGACAATATCCCACAACTCAAACTCCTCAAGCAACAAAACTATCCTCTCTTTCCATGGGCCAAAGCTTCATCCCCGCCCTCTCAACCAAGAGAACTATCCAACATTGAAATGGGTAAACAAACTCCCCCTCAACTACCAAATCTCTAGGTATGTAGGTCGGTTATGCTTGTTGTTCAACACTTCTCAGCTGATAGGTTCATTGTTGCTCTGATATCGTGTAGAAAATTGTAGCCCCAACCCAGTTTTAATTTTAGGAATGACATCAGTTTAATGCCAAACCCAAAATAGACTTATGTTGTTGTTTTTAAACATGAATATTTGCCAAAGAATGAAACATATAAGCCTACTATACTCTTTCAATTTCGCTAAGAATAAAGACAACAACCACACAAATTCTAACATAATGATTTTTGGTCCAAAGACCCTGGAAAAACCCCAAAGGGAAAACCAATCAAAGAAATATTTATATTTCTTATCAAAGAAATTTACAGCATCAAATGGAAGCAATAATTTCTACTTATCTCCCTTCAAATTCATGCACTGAATTTCCTTGGAGAATGTGTTGTCGCTGCTCTTAATTTATTCATTGACTGCCTCAATTTCTGTGCTCTTCCCACTCAGAAATTCACGACAATTAACTCTTTGTCAGTCCCTCGAAATCTATCCCCAACTCCCTCTGAAATCTCACTCAACAACCTTGAAAATCATGCCCATCTCACAGAAAAGTTCATGTTGGCTGTTTTAATATTTGTGCAACCCTATCCCTCAAATTTCGTACTTGTCAGACTAATAAATGCAGCCCATAACCTTGGATTTTGACCCAGTCCTGACATCAATAAATGTTTCAGTCCCTATATTTTTGTGCCTGTTCTCTACAAAAAATGCAACCCAGGCTACGTTGAAAATTGCACTGGTGCTCACGCAAATACCCACGAAAATCTCTTGGGATTCAAGCCTTCTCCTGTCCTTAGACTGTGTGCTGATTTCCTTGCTTCTCTACTATGCCCACCATCCTTTCTCTTATGTACAGTCCTTTCTCCTCTAACTTTGCCCTCAGCCTCCTTTTGCTTCCCTTCTCTAACTATCATGAAGAAATGTACAAAATGGTGCCTTTCTCCCCATTCCTTTTTCCCTTTTGTTTTCTCATTAAGATGAGAGACCTAACCCTAAGATCTAATAGCTAAGATTAGAACTTAGCCACTTAGATCAAGGGTGGAGATCTAATCTCTCATTGACCCATGAGACACATTTTCCCCTTCGTCTCTGTTACCCACCAAAGGTAAGTGACCCCTAGGAGAAATTGTTCTCCTATTCATCTCTTTCAGCTTGCAATCAGCAGCCCCTAATAGCCACTAGCAGCCAATGTGACGTGCCATTCATATCTCTGCCACCTGCATCAGTCATATGTTTCCTCGCTCATTTTCCAAGAACACACATTGGAAGGTGGGCTCCTGAAAAAAAGGTACTTTATTCATTTTGCAATTGGGTGCTTATGCTTGTTTGTATTGGGGCATTTTAACATGGGTTATGGGGTGACTTGAAAGAAAGAAGGGTCTTGGTCATCACCTTGTTCCCTCACCTTAAATGGGGGATTAATTTTCAACTGTAGTCCAGTGCAGGGTTGCGGGAGAGAGACCCCCCCCTCTTGAATCCGCTCCCTGAGTATGCTCCTTAAAAAAATTTGCACTCCCTGTTTTTTAGGGAGTGGTGCAGGAAGCCATTTTTGTTGAACAGGTTGTCATTGATGTCAAAGTGAGAGTAGTTCTAGGATGATTAAGCATATGTGCAGTAAGTCATTCATGCCATAGAAAGAGCAGGCATGCAGGGGATGATGCAGTTGGATGAAACCCTAGCCCTAGGGTTTGAGTTCCTTGGACGGTGACGACACCCTATCTTTGTTGATGTTTTTGGCACAGCAGATCAGTGAGCTTGCCTCGGAGACCTTCGCCATTATATTCTTCTCGATTTGCTGATTCATGTGGTATGTGGAGCATCCTGTGGGCCCTCATAGTTTGTAAGATATGCCCAGTTGAAATTAAGGCCCCAAGCTTTGGTCCCAAAGCCCCAAAAGGTTGATGCGTTGGCCCATAAAAATGATGTGGCATCATTTGTGATTAAATGCCATAAAGTCAAAGTTTTTTTTAAAAAGAGGGGGGTCAAATTTCAAACTTAAATTTTAAATTTACATTTTATTTTCAAAAATTCAAACAGGCCCCAAATTATTGGGCACGAATTTTCAGTTGGGCCTATCAAAAATTCGGTCTTTGTATATTAAAAAAAGAAGGGAAAAAAAAAATTGGTGGGGTAATTGAATAATTTGTTGGCTGTTGGACATGAAGGCATGGATATTATAACATGCGTTGTTGGCATTTTCATCCTTATTTCACAAACCCATGGTTGACTTTATATTTTTGGGTGCTAAATCCAAATCTCTCGAAATGCAATGTCGACTCTCTAGAGACATCCATTCAGTTCATGTGAAATGTATATAAACCAAGGATCTAATTTGAGCAAAAAAACAAAAATGAACTCGTTTTCCTATCTGCGGCAAGGAATGTATCAAAGGAGCTTGGGTACGTGAATTGTTTGGCTCTTCAAAAGGAAGGAAGTGCAAATGAGTGAAGTTTTTCTCTACGGCCAAAATTTTGAAGCGAAGACATTCAACGATACATTTGCGAACTATGGAGATAGACATTGAATTTGGGAACAAGTGCAATTCTTTAACGAAAAATTGAATGTCTTTCTGCGGATTTGAGAAAGTCGATTTCTCTGCAATAAATTCTGAGCCGGTGGAACATTGAACGAAGGGAAGATCTCTTGAAGGGTTCTGGCATCGAATTTTGTTTTTTCTATGGGTCACGATTTGGGTTTCGTTTGGAGCTTTCTCTGCAGGATTCTTTCATCTTTAGTCCTGATTGATACACTTGAAGGATTTGCTTCAAAACATTCCTTTGGAACCATTATAGGACAACAAAAATGGTCCTGAAATTCGGTCCCTCTTAAACATGACATATCACCTGCAACTTCATTACCTCTGTCTGATGTAATCTGAGATGCTTCTAAGTCACAATTGACGTCACCCTTTTCCCAGGGTTCTCATATAGGATGAATGCAGTGCCGACCGACAAAGAAGAGATGGATCAGAACAAAAACCGATCAGAACTGTCAGCAAATCAGTCCAGAGGCTGACAGGGATTCGATCCAGCCACTGGTTCCAGATTGGGGATATTTATGATATTTTGGCATTTGCAGTAACTGTGGATTGGTATAATATCCAATTTTAAAAATACAAATTTACAGGGCACAGATGACATATTTTTGTACAGAATTTTCTCTAATAGAACAGTGACGGATTCTAGTGTGATATATTTTGGAACAGAGAAGGCGGCCAATGTATGAATGGCGGCAACCAGAAGATTGAAATGCTAAGAAGAATGAGGACAAGCATATCATGCAAGACAAGATGATGAAAATGACAAGACTTTGGTATATCAGTTTACAAGGTGCGACACATGTTTTGTTTCCAAGAAAGGATGTCCTTTCATGGAGCTAGATGTTTCAGTTCAAAGCTTGAAGATGTTGTTCGAGAAGACAAGCTTGATTTTATTACGGCTTCAAAGATACACTTTTCAGCTCCTTCAAAACCCAAAATTTTGGGAATTGATGTTTCTAGGTAAAGAGACAAAAGACATAAGGATATCAACAGTTCTATCATCTTGCATCAAGTTATCTTCAAGCTTCATATAAAAGAACAACCATGGTAGTGACTCCCCAAAAACAATACCATAGAAAGCTTCATATTAAGGAACATCTTTGTTGGTGACCTTTGAAATAAATATGACAGTATTGGGAAGGTCTTGATATTTTCATTGATGTATGGAAATCTATCTAGCTAACATTGTGACACTGAGACAAGAACATTATGACAATGAAAGACAAAGGCATATTGACAGTGTTAGCAAAACCCTCTAACAGTGAACATAACAACAACAAAGGATATTGGTAGTGTATGGTTTGATGGTAGTGTATAACTTTGGTAATAGTGGAAGTAGGCGAAGCAGTTGGAAAAGGCAACAGGAAGTTGAAATAATGAGAGAAGTTGTAGCAATGGTAGTGTCAGTGGGCAACAGTGAGCAGCAGAGTCGACAGTGGTTGTAGTAGTCAGCGACAGTAGTAGTGATTGTACGTGGGCCATGATCTCTGGAATGGGAGCCCAACCTTCAGGAGCATTTTGCTTCCTTCCAAATTGCTGGAAAACTCTTGGGAGTATTTCACTTCCTTCTAGGTGCTCCTGGTAAAGTATTGTATGTACATTGTACACTACATAATACAATGCTTGTTAAAGCTAAATCCCTTGTGTACTGCTCTTCATGTGACATGTTTTATAGTTTTATAACAATGCTCTGAATTGTCTTTAAGAATTTGCAAAAATAATAAGAAATATTGATTCACGCCCTTCTCAGTATTTCCAACAATTGGTATCAGAGCAGGTCCTTCCATGGAAGCCTAACAGCTTGAAGGCAGATCCATAGCATACATTATCTTTTACAAGATGGTTGATGATTCTGAAGAAGATGTCAAAACATTCAAGGAGAAGATTTGAATTCTAACATGTGACTGGGAGAAGTCCAGATAGATGTATGATATGCTTCACAATAAGCATGAAAAACTGAAGGATGAAAAGAAGAAGATTGATGATAGTGAGCATTTTACTTATGCTAACAATATCTGGCTTAGAGCTCAAATCAATGAGATGTAATCGTCCGGAAAGGATAACGAGCTTGATGAAGCCAAGAAGGACGTTGAGGATCTCAAAGGCAAACTACTAGAAGCAAATGATAGGGAAAGAACCATGACAAACTAGCTCAAGGAAAAGGAAAATGAAAAGTGAACAAGCAGAATAAAGAAAAGCAGATCACCTCTTTGAAGAGGGAACTTGAAGAAGCCAAAAGGGTCAAGGATGTCGTAAAAGGTCAGATAAAGCAAAAGGAAGAAGACTGCATAAACCATGAGCAAGTAATCGTCGCCTTGAGAGCTGAAGTAAACAAACTGAAACAGAAACTCAAAAGTTCACAGGTGTTGGAAAACATTATCAATTGCCAGAGATCTCCAGTTATCAAGACAGGTCTTGGATATATTAGTGAGACCTCACATTCCAATGAGCAACCACAAGTCAAAGAATATGAAGAACAACCACAAGAAGGGAACCCTCATCCGAATGATGAGGAACAATCACACGAAGAGAAGCCTCATCCAAATAATGAAGAACAACCACAAGAAGAGAACAAGTCTTTTGTAAGGAAGTCCTATCCCAAAGATGAAGAACAACCTCTTGTCAAGAGGTCCTATCCCAAGAATGAACAGAAGCCCAAAGCCAAGGTGCTATACAAATCAATCAAACAAGAGAGCTGGAAGACCAATGCTTCAAATCAGGATGATGCATTCATGACACCAATTCAAGATAGAACATTCAAGTGTGGAGAGCAACAAAAGTATCTTCAAGGACGAGACAGCGTCAACAAATCTTCACCCCATATACCCAAGTATGCAGAGACATTTCATGGTTATTGTTACACATGTTCTAACTATGGACATATAGCTCGAGATTGCAGGGGACATAATAGGAGCATTGACAAAGGGTTTTATTAAAGACCTTGGAGTAGATTTTCTGGAAGACGAGACAAAATCCTAGACACCTATAACAGCGGAAACTACAACTTTTTTTCTCCATTATTGAGATCAAATGTAGAGTGTTATTTGTGCCATAATCTTGGCCATTTTGCACGAGATTGCAAAAGTGGATTGAAGCAGACCCCGCAGATGTAGGAAGGAAGGAATGTTGAATGTTATCTATGTCACAACATTGGCCATTTTTCACGAGATTGTAGAAGCGGTTTGACATGGACCCCACAGAATCATGAAGGTAGGTCATTCAACAAGCAAGCATACAAGACCACCAGGGCCTGGCAAAGAAAGTAGGTATTCCCATGATCTCTCACATGATTGATAGATGCACAAAGATAGGGCGAGTTTGTAGAAGCATATTGTTCAAAGGGAACATCAACACAGGATTTGATGCAGTAGGAAAGCATGTTGACGGGGGTAGTTTATGCAAAGGTGTGTAGCACAAGTTTACAATTGAAAGGAAGCTAACATGGATAAAATAGCAAGACAAATATGTCAAACTCATAACAGGTTCAAGGGGAGAAGAACAGTTAAAAGATTATTGGTCCACAGGATCAAGCATATTATCAGGGGGAGCTTGCAAAGATGATGCAGAGAGTATGTTGTCAGGAGGACCCATATCATATGATGTGTCAGTCACCCTTTGCCATTGATGTAAAAGGGGGAGAGAAACTTGGAATAGTCCAAGGAGAAAGAGAGATGTGGGATGCAACATACCTTGTATGCTTGGTGTGTTGACATCAATGACAAAGGGGGAGATTGTTGAACAGGTTGTCATTGATGTCAAAGTGAGAGTAGTTCTAGGATGATTAAGCATATGTGCTGCAAGTCATTGGTGTCATAGCAAGAGCAAGCATGCAGGGGATGATGCAGTTGGATGAAAACCTAGCCCTAGGGTTTAAGTTCCTTGGACGATGACGACACCCTGTCTTTGTTGTTGTTTTTGGCATAGCAGATCAGTGAGCTTGCCTCGAAGACCTTCGCCATTATATTCTTCTCGGCTTGCTGATTGCTGTGGTATGTGGAGCATCTCGTGGACCCTCATAGGTTGTAAGATATGCACAGTTGAAATTAAGGCCCCAGGCTTTGGTTCCAAAGCCCCAAAAGGTTGATGAGTTCGCCCATAAAAATGATGTGGCATCATTTGTGACTAAATGCCATAAAGTCAAAATTCTTTTTAAAAAGAGGGGGATCAAATTTCAAATTTTAATTTTATTTTCAAAAATTCAAATGGGCCACAAATTATTGGGCATGAATTTTTAGTTGGGCCTATCAAAAATTCAGTCTTCGTATATTAAAAAAAAAGGAAAAAAAAATTGGTGGGATAACTGAATAATTCATTGGCTGTTGGACATGAAGGCACGGATATTATAACATACGTTGTTGGCATTTTCATCCTTATTTCACGAACCCATGGTCGACTTTATATTTTTGGGTGCTAAATCCAAATCTCTTGAAATGCAAATCTCTCTAGAGATATCCATTCGGTTCATGTGAAGTGTATATAAACCAAGGGTCTAATTTGAGCAAAAGAACAAAAATGAACTGGTGTTTCTATCTGCAGCAAGGAATGTATCAAAGGAGCTTGGGTGCATGAAATTGTTTGGCTCTTCAAAAGCAAGGAGTGCGAATGAGTGAAGTTTTTCTCTGCGGCCAAAATTTTGTAGCGAAGACATTCGACAATACATTTACGAACTATGGAGATAGACACTGAATTTGGGAAGAAGTGCAGTTCTTTAATGAAAAATTGAATGTCTTTCTGCGAATTTGAGAAAGCCGATTTCTCTGCAATAAATTTCCAGCCGGTGGAACATTGAATGAAGGGAAGATATCTTGAAGGGTTCTGGCATCGAATTTTGTTTTTTCTGTGGGTCATGGTTTGGGTTTCATTTGGAACATTCTCTGCAAGATTCTTTCATCTTTAGTCCTGATTGATACACCTGAAGGATTTGTTTCAAAACATTACTTCAGAACCATTATCGAACAACAAAAATGGTCCTGAAGTTCGGTCCCTATTAAACATGACATATCACCTGCAACTTCATTACCTCTGTCTGATGTAATCTGAGATGCGAGCTTCTGAGTCACAATTGGCGTTGCCCTTTTCACGAGATTCTCAGATAGGATGAATGGAATGCCGACCGACAAAGAAGAGACAGATTAGAACAGAAAACAGTCAGAACTGTCAGCAAATCAATCCAAAGGCTGAGAGGGATTCCATCCAGCCGCTGGTTCCAGATTGGGGATATTTATGATATTTTGGCATATGCAATAACTGTGGATTGGTATAATATACATTTTTAAAAATACAAATGTACAGCTCACAGATGGCATAATTTTGTACAGGATTTTCTCTGATAGAAGAGTGACAGATTCCAGTGCAACACTTGAGTAGTGCGATATATTTTGGAACAGAGAAGGTGGCCAATGTATGAATGGCGGCAACCAGAAGATTGAAATGCTAAGAAGAATGAGGACAAGCATATCATGCAAGACAAGATGATGAGAATGACAAGACTTTGGTATATCAGTTTACAAGGTGCAACACATGTTTTGTTTCCAAGAAAGGATGTCCTTTTATGGAGCTAGATGTTTCAGTTCAAAGCTTGAAGATGTTGTTCAATAAGACAAGCTTGATTTTATTACGGCTTCAAAGATACTCTTTTCAGCTCTTTCAAAACCCAAAAGTTTGGGAATTTCTGTTTCTAGGTAAAGAGACAAAAGACAGAAGGATATCAACAGTCCTATCATCTTGCATCAAGTTATCTTCAAGCTTCATATAAAAGAACAACCATGGTAGTGACACCCCAACAACAATATGACAGAAAGCTTCATATTAAGGAACATCTTTGTTGGTGACCTTTGAAATAAATATGACAGTATTGTGAAGGTCTTGATGTTTTGATTGATGTATGGAAATCTATCTAGCTAACTTTGTTACACTGAGACAAGAACATTATGAGAGTAAAAGACAAAGGCATATTGACAGTGTTAGCAAAACCCTCTAACAGTGAACATAACAACAACAATTTTGGTAGAGTATGGTTTGATGGTATTGTATAACTTTGGTAATAGTGGAAGTAGGTGAAGCAGTTGGCAAAGGCAACAGGAAGTTGAAATAATAAGAGAAGTTGTAGCAATGGCAGTAGCAGACAATGGAAACAGTAAGTAACAGTTGCAGCAGCAGTAAGTAGCAGTGGCAACAACAGTATATATGCAGCAGCACTGAGTAGCAGTGGCAGCAGCAATACATGTGCAGCAGCAACATCCGTGAGCAGTAGTGGCAGCAACAGTATGTGTGCAGCAGTAGCATCAGTGGGCAGCAATGAGCAACAGAGGTGACAGTGGTTGTAGCAGTAAGCAGCAGTAGTGGTGATTGTACTTGGGCCATTATCCCTGGAACAGGAGCCCAACCTTCAGGAGCATTTTACTTCCTTCCAGATTGCTGGAAAACTCTTGGGAGTATTTCACTTCCTTCCAGGTCCTCCTGGTAAAGTTGTATGTACATTGTACACTGCATAATACAACGCTTGTTAAAGCTAAATCCCTTGTGTACTGCTCTTCATGTGACATGTTTTATGGTTTTATGATGATGCTCTAAATTGACTTTAAGAATTTGCAAAAATAATAAGAAATATTGATTCAACCCCCTCTCAGTATTTCCAACAAATTTCGGGAGCGCGCTTCTTAAAAAATTGTGTGCTCCCTATTTTTTAGGGAGCGAATGAGGGGGCAATTGGGAGCGTTCACTTCCTAACGGCTCCCTTTCGCTGCCGGAGCAAAAATTTTAAGGAGGGAGCAAACGCTACCGACCGCTCCCTCCAGTGAAAAAGGTGGGCGGCAGACGAGCAAGGAAGGTGAGGGAAGGGGAGGGAAAAATAAGATAAAAGGCCCTCCTCCCCTCCCATTATTCACCATTTGCACAGTGAGAGAGCAAGAGAGGGCTTTTGGAATTGGATCTTGAGCTGAGAAGGGAGACTGAGAGAAAGATTGAGAGGATTGCTTGGGAGCTTGGGGAGCTTGGAAGGGGGATTGAAGCATGGGATTGAAGGCCAAAGAGGTAGGATCTAGACTCTAATCTAGCATTTGTGTTTTTCATATGTTCATTTCTAAATGAAAATGTTCTCCTCTCTTTCCCATTCCCATTCCTCCATTTTATTGCAAGCTCAAAACTTCAAACATCATGGCTATATGGCTTGCCATTCTCTTATTGTTGATTCTTCTTTTTGTTATTATGGTGTTGGAGAGTAAAAGGAGGGTTGATCATGATGAAGAGGATGACGAAGTGGGTTTTAGTGGATTTGATGAAAACCCTGTGTAGGAAATTACAAGGTAAGTTCCTTAGATAGAACACCAAAGGACATCGCTCACAAACAGATCACAAATCAGTACACCAATATTCTTGACGTGGTTAAAACCCTCAAAGAGGGAAACAATCCACGGCCTAAGCCAACACGGCCACTTCAGGCAATTTATTAATGTAAAAGAAAGAAAATTTACATAAGCTTTTCTCATGAACGGCCACCTAACAAATGACCCTCCATGCTCTTTAAATAGAGATCATGGACCAATCGAGTGTTAAACCACGGATCAAGTGTTGGTAATACCGAGGAAAGAATGAACCACCGGATCACTTCATGTCTAGAACATATCGTGATCATCAGATTGTAAGTTATAAAAGATGCATACTAAAGAAACACACTTTTCCTAACCATACACTAGATCGAGTTGTATTTAATTATTTCCTACATGTTGGAATATCCTAACATCCCCCCTTAAGAACAACTTGGGATAGGAGTGAAGGATGTACAAAGATGACATAATAGGAGAAGTAAGGAGGCATTAGAGCCTATCCCCCCTTAGTGACAACTTCCTGAACTCCAACCATAAATCGAAGATTAGTAAACTTTGCCTCTATGAGAGCCTTTGTAAAGACGTCTGTAACATGATCATTGGTTGAACAATAATGCACTTCAAGAACATGGCCATGAATAAGCTTTCTGATGAAGTGCATGTGTAGTTCAATTTGTTTGCTACGTTGATGTTGGACTGGATCTTTGCATAGTTGAATGGCACTTTGATTATCACACCAAAGTGTAGTCGAATGTTGTTGTTGAAAACCAAACTCTAACAGGATCTGACGAAGCCACGGGGCTTCCTTACTAGCTTCAACAGCGCCACGATACTCTTCTTTTGTTGAAGAAAGAGAAATGGCACTTTGTTTCTTACAAGCCCATGTAATAGGTCCAAAACCAAAAGTGAAAACATAACCTGCAGTAGACTTCTGATCATCAGGATCATTAGCCCAATCAAAACCAGTAAAACCAACCAATAGAGGAGATGCTTCTGCATTGTAATGAATCCCAAACTGAACTGTACCTCGAACATAACAAAGTATTCTTTGAGCTGCTTTCCAATGACTTTCATGTGGGTTTTGCATAAACCGAGCAACAAGGCCAACAACAAAGGAAAGTTCAGGTCGCGTATGGGTCAGATACAAAAGTTTTCCAACAAGCTGACAGTATAAGGTTGCATCAAGTTTAGAGGAAGTACAAGTGACTGAGAGTTTGGCTCCAAACTGAAAGGGAGAAGGGGCTAGCTTACAATCTTCCATGTGAAAGTGGCACAGAAGATCAACGACATACTTGGACTGGGAAATAGAAATACCTTCTTTGGATTGCAAGACTTGGAGACCAAGAAAATAATGCAAGTGTCCTAAGTCTGTCATTTCAAACTGCTTTTTAAGGTTGGACTTCACATCGTTTATAAGGTTGGGATCACTACCAGTAACGATAAGAAAATCAACATAGAGAACAAGAATGATAAGAGACTTACCCACTTTCTTGGTGTAGACAGTATTATCAGAATGACACCTAGAAAAGCCAGTATCTAAAAGAAAGCTATCCATTTTGGCATACCAAGCCTGAGGGGTTTGCTTGAGACCATAAAGGGGTTTCTTAAGCCAACATACAAAGCCGGAGTTTGTTTGTATAAAGCAAGAGGTTGTTCCATATATATTTCTTCATGCAAGTCCCCAAGCAAGAAGGCAGATTTAACATCCATCTGATGGACTTCCCATTTGAAAGAAGTAGCAAGAGAGAACAAGGCAGATAGAGTTCATTTTGGCAACAGGGGAGAAGGTTTCAGTATAGTCAATGCCTTCAACTTGTGAAAAACCCTTAGCAACAAGATGAGCTTTATGTTTATCAACTTTTTCATCTGGTCCAAACTTGGTTCTGTAAACCCATTTTCATCAACAAGTTTTCGTCCCTTTGGATGAGGAACAAGGTCCCATGTATCATTTGCCAATAATGAATGATATTCTTCATTCATAGTTGTGTCCCAATCTGGATGGCCTGAAGCTTCTGCAAAGGTTTCAAGATCATAATTAGTTGAAGCTTGAGCCAGTAAAGAAGAGGCTCTATCGAACTGAGAACGTGTACGACGATGATCTGTAGGATCATCTACAAGAGCACCTGTTGCATCCCAAGTAGCACAAACCCATTTTGGAAGTTGAGAAGCTGAAGGAGGATCCCGAGAAGGTGGGGGGGATTGTCATCCTTGTTGTCATCATCTAAAGAAGAAATATTTTCAGAAGTAGAAGCGATAGAGAGAGGTGGCACATCCGCCGAACTAGGCTTGTAGGCCAATACATTTTCAGCAAACTTTACATCTCTTTTAATGATAACAATTTTGGATTTAGGTTGAAGAAGTCTATATCCTTTGACATCTTCAAAATATCCAACAAAAATACATTTTTCACTTTTAGGTTCTAAGGCTTTATGTTTCTCATCTGGAATATGGGCCCATGCTTCACTTTCAAAAACAGGGAAGTGACTTACATCTACTTTAATTGAGCTCCATGCTTCTTCTGGAGCAGTGTTGCGGGGGAGCGACCCCCACCCCTCGATCCCGCTCCTAATCCGCACTCTGGGTGGGAGCGGGTCAGGAGCGCGCTCCCTAACCAAAATTTTCGCCCCCTGGTTTTTGCCAAGTCGAATTAGGGAGTGTCGCTCCCGTTGCTCTGGGAGTGATTTTTACAACCCGGGAGTGTCGAGCAGTGATTGCTCCCGACCACTCCCGAGTTGGAAAAATCGCTCCCATTCGGCGGAGAGCGACGCCCACGCCATCGTCCCCTACCGCTCCCGAGTTGGAAAGATGGCTCTCGTCCGGCACAGAGCGACGCATGCGCAGGAGGGAGAGGCGACAGTGTGGAGAGAAAAAAGCAGAAAGGAGGGAAAAAAGGGAGGGAGGGGGGGAATAAATAAAACCTCTCCCTCATTTTTCATTTCATTCTACATTTCTAAGAGTGAGAGTGAGAGAGAGCAAGAGAGTGAGAAAGAGCAAGAGAGCAAGAGAGAGTTTGGAGCAAGGAGAGGCATCGAAAGGGAGATTGAAGAGCTTGCAAGAGCTTGCAAGGGGAGATTGGAGGCCAAAGAGGTAGGATCTACACTCTATTCTAGCAAAAAACAAATTATGTTCATTCCTAAATAAATAAAAAATTGTTTTCTCTAATTCCCATTCCATTTTTTTGCAGATTCAAAACTTCAAATTTCAAACATCATGGTTATATTTCTTGGCATTTTCTTCTTCTTGGTTCCTTTTTTGGTTATTATGGTGTTGGAGAGTAGAAAAAGGAGGGTTGAAAATGAAGAAGGGGATG
This sequence comes from Pinus taeda, assembly GCA_000404065.3. NCBI lineage: Eukaryota > Viridiplantae > Streptophyta > Pinopsida > Pinales > Pinaceae > Pinus > Pinus taeda. The sequence goes on from APFE030188854.1 coordinate 94,286, forward strand.
ATGAAGTGGGTTATAGTGGATTTGATGAAAACCCGGAAAGGAGTACCTTGGTGAGGAGGAGCTGGAATCAGCTCAAAAAACTAAACAAGACCAAATCCCATTGTGGAAATATGTTAGTAGGCCTGAAGCAGGGAAAGGGGGTGGAACCACTAAATTTCATTGCCCCCATTGCAACAATAATTATACAGGTTCATACACCCATGCCAGAAAGCACCTCTGCGTGAAAAGGCCATGAGATGAAGATAAACAAATAGGAATCAAAACTTGTACAAGTGTGTCAGCAGCAAATAGAGCCAAATACATAAGGGAAGAGGAGGAAGCCCAATACAAATCTAAAAAATCAAAGAGTTTCTTTGAACCAAGCTCACAATCACATGGACAAAGTACTCCTTCAGCATCCTCCCATGGCAGTGGATATGTAGGCACAAGGTCACCAAACATCTCTTTAAGGCGTAGAACCATATCAGATTTCTTTGATGAAGGGTGTAGGAATGATGTGGATTCAAAAGTTTACAGGTTTCTCTATGCATGTGGGATACCATTCAATGTTCTTCACTCACCTTATTGGCATGAAATTGTTTATGTCATAAACGATGCCCCTAAAGGATACAAGAGCCTTGGGTATGACAAGGCTAGAACCGTCGGACTCTATCATGAAAAAGCAAAAATATCACATTCTTTGAGTAGAATGACAAGTTCTTGGACTGACCATAGGGTGTCCATTGTATCTGATGGATGGACAAATGTAAAAGGCAAGCCATTGATAAGTGTTCTTGTTGTGTCTATTAGTGGTGCCATCTTTCTTTCAACATACAATTACTCAGACAAGTTCAAGACCGCCATCAACATTGCAAAACCATTACTTGAAACAATTGACCATATTGGGCCATACAATGTCATCCAAGTCATCATTGACAATGCTCCTAATTGTAAGGCAGCGGGAGCAATTATTGAGGATAAATACCCCAACATATTTTGGTCTGGGTGCTTGGTTCACACAATGAACCTTTTGATGCATGATGTTATTAAGAACAAAAACCAACAATATAAATGGATTGGTGATTTGTACAAGAGAGGCAAAGAAATGATAAAATTTATTACAAATCATAGCAATACCCATGGCCTTTTCCGCAGTCACTCAAGATTGGAGTTGTTGAAGATTGCAAAGACTAGATTTGGTAGCTATTACCTCACCTTCAGGCGCTTTTTGAAGGTAATAGAGTCATTAGCTAGCATGGCATCAAGTCCACACTAGCATGTATTAAATTGAAAGGGCTACAAATGCAGCTGACAGACAAGGTTTTGAACAGGTGGAGGAGACCACTCTTGATGGTATGTTTTGGGCACGAGTGAGGCAAGTATTGGAATTCACCAAGCCCATTTATCACATGATTCGGTTTGCAGATATAGATAAACCAATGATTGGGGAGGTGTATGAGCAGATGGATACCATGTCGGGGCAAATAAAAGATATTGTTTAGAAAGATGATCCCAACTTGTACACATTGATTCACAATTGTGTGTGTACACGTGGGATAAACTTAATGTTCCACTACATGCCTTGGCGTATATCCTTACGCCAAAATACTACTTTGCATCTTGGTTGGGCCAACCTACACCAAGGGGTGGGGTTAAGGTCAAACCCCATATAGATGAAGAGGTATCTACAGGATATTTGCAAGCATTAGACAAGTTGATACCTGACATGGAGGAATGTGTTAGTCTGCGTATTGAATTAAGCAGATACTTCAGTTGCACTAGTTTGTTTGGTTCCTTCCATGCAATGGAAGATAGAGATAGATTTGATGCTCTCACATGGTGGGAAGCATATGGCGGCCAGGGACTTTTGCCAAAATTGGCAAAAAAAGTTCTCTCACAGCTTGTAAATACTTCTTCTGCAGAGAGGTGTTGGAGCACATATAGGTTCATACATAATGTGAGAAGAAACAAATTCAATGAAAACCGGGCAGAAAGCTTGATTATGTGCACTACAACTTGAGGTTGTTGAGTCATTACTGTGATCGGGCTTATGAGGATCCAACATATAAAATTTGGGACAACCACCCAAAGGATGATAATTTGGAGGATAGCACTATACATCTTAAAGAACTGGAAGCAGAACTTATGAAGGAGGAAGATGAAGCAACAACCATGCCACCTCCACCATCCAGTAACAATGCTCGAGTTTTGAGTCTTATTACTTTGCTGTCACCACCTCCATGTACATCCTCATGTGGAGGGCATGTGCCTTCTGGTTCTGGTCGTGGGTTTGTGCAAGAGGAGACTCCTACAAGACCACCACAACCTACTCAAAAATTAGACATTATTCATGGTGGCAAGACGAAGATGTAGATGATAGATTTACTTGTCTTTTCTAGTTTCTAGTAGTTTTTATAATTGTTGAGTCTTTCATATTTATTATGATATTTTTGTAAACAATATATGACAATTTACGTTTGGAGTTTTCAGTTGGCAATTATAACTCATTGGTAATGAATTATGAATATGATGATTCGTGAAAGTTGTTTCATTTCATTTCATTTTATAACATTTCATTAAGACTAAGTCCTTTAGATTGAAGCATACAATTAGCCATTTCCTTTAAGGTGCGATTTTTCCTTTCAACTACACCATTTTGCTGTGGAGTATATGGAACAATATGTTGCAATTGAATTTCATCCTCAATGCAAAAGTTGATGAATTTGTTAACATATTCTCTGCCATTATCAGATCTTAGATTAAGAATTTGATGTCTAGATTGTTTCTCTACAAAGGCCTTAAAGGCCAAGAACATGTTAAAGATTTCACTCTTGAATTTTAAGAAGTATACCCAAGTGCGTCTGGAGAAATCATCAATGAAAGGTAAGAGATACTTGTAGCCAGAGAATGAAACAATTGGAAGTGGACCACATAAATCACTACGCACAAGCTGTAAAGGGGTTGAGGCGTGCCAAGAGGCATGTTTTTCAAAACTATCCCGAAAATGTTTTTCGAGTACACATCTGGAACAAACACCATCTCTACAAGATACCATAGGAAGACCTGTCACCATATTTTCTTTACCTAGATTTCGAAGGGAGCGATAGTTTAAGTGACCAAATCACTCATGCCAAAGTTTGCTCACTTCATCATTATGAGCAACAAATACCAAGAGAAGAGTTGATGACCCAAAGTAATCATTGAATCATCAACAATTCCAGTAGCTAAAATATGTCTAAGATCTCTTAGGTCCTTATTTACAACATCATGAGGTGAAAATTCAACGATTTTACCTTCACCTGAATAAGTTATCTGATATACAGATATAAGGTTGCAGGATAAGGTAAGAACACATAATACATCAAAAAATTGACCATTGTCTAGATGAATAGTTCCAATCCCTACAACACTAAGAGATCTATCATCACCAACATATATATTTTTGGTGTTACAGTCATTTAAAGAAGAAAACATGGCTTTATTTTTGGCCATGTGATAAGAAACTCCAGTATCAATGAGCCACTCATGAGAATGAGAAGAAGATACATTTAGTGCATAACCAGACCAAGATGCTTGACAACCACATGCAAAAAGTGTTATTCCTGAAGATGAAGTTGAAGTTGAAGAGTGCTCCAAATGGATGTTATGCTTCTTCAGTGTTGTTTCCAAGGCTTCCATCTTCTTAAAGCATTTGGTTTCTAAGTGGTCATCACGATTACAAAAGTTGCAATGTCTATCAGTCTTCTTCCCTTTGTTTTTAGTTGCCTTGTCATTTTGTTGAGTTGATTTTTCATTGTGAGACTGAAATGGCTTAGGACCCTTGTTTGGTTTAGGACCATTCTTTTTAGGGTGTTGCTTCTTAGGATTTTTTAGTAAAAGAGCAAGAAAAACTCTTACATCTTGGTCTTTTTAATACTGGAAACTCTTCTAAGAAAGTCTTAGCAACCCAGTAGCAACCAAGTTTAAAGTGTAGTCTTGCCCTTGATAAATAAAGGCGTCTCTAGTAGAATGGAAGGTGGAAACAAACATAGAGTAGGTTGGTCCTAACTTCGTAAGAATTTAATAGATAAGGCCACCATTTTCTTTCTTAACCTTAATGCCTTCCAAGAGAATTCTAAGGGTCTTGAACTTGGACAAAAAATCTTCAATAGAAGAGAAATTATTGGGGTCCAATGTAAGCAACTCGTTTTCGAGTTAATGGGCTCCAATTTCATTTTTAATTCCAAAAACTTTATTGAGTTGTTTCATTGTTTCATCGGGGATATCAATTTCTGCGATATGGAATCTAAGGTCTGAAGAAATAAACATCCTTCTCAACCCATGTGTTTGATCTTGCTTATTTTCCCATTTGGCTTGCTTATCTTCATCTTTAGGTTTAAGACTCTTGGTTTGAGGCTATTCTATAAAGACCTTTACTTCTAAGTAAATCCACAATGTAGAATAACCATTGGAAGTAGTTGGTGCTATCAAGAATAACCAGGCATGGACTTTCCATTTTAAAATAAACTGAAGTTGTAGATGTTGAAACTAAGTGTTCCAATGGAAAGATCTCGAAAAATTAGGCCGATTCAAAAAAAACAGCTCTGAAAACGGATCTCAAATGAAAAAGTTATGGCTTTTGGAAAAAAATTGTTGAAGATGTCGACGAACTACGTGAATGTTGAGAAGTGAATGATAATGTTATATTTAACAAAAATCTGCCCCCCTCCCCCTCCAAACTTAATCTGATTAGCTCACTTTTTAGAAAAAACTTTATGTGACCCACTTTTATAAATAAGTGAAAGTCGTTTTTACAATGGTACTTTATGAACTATCCACTAAATTGCAACTTAAATAAAAGATAAAGTGACTTTAGAATTATAAGTGGCTCACTCTTTATAATGGGTAAGAACACTTCTACATAAAGTAACTTTAAAACATAAGTTACATGTGCTTTTTGAAAAAGTAACTCAACAAAAAGAAAGACTTGAAGCCAAGACCTCTATTCTAATAAAGTAACTTTGAACCAAGTGAACGAGTTTAAACAGTTAGTAATTTTTGGAAAAGAAGAAGGGTTTTCTTTTTTTTTGCTCACAGAAGCTTTGGAGTATGTGCTTACTTGAAAAAACTCTTTTTTGCCTACAAAACGAAAAAAACCAAACAACCCAAAATGAACAAGCAAAAGTAATCCAAGTCTTACGACTTAAAGTTAGATTTCACCGAAAACTAAATATTTTTTCTCAATGTTTCGGATTTTCTGATATCACACTAAGGCGCAGCGAAAAAAGCATATGCATGAAAAAAATCATTTCTTTTTGTTTCTGGTTTGCTCAAATCGCACAGAGTCGCGGGGCAAAGAGCATACGCAAAATGAAACGTATAGACCTGGTAAATAAAAAAATATTATAGAGGACTATAAACTGAAATAAACAGAGAGATAAATAACTATAACTGCAAATAAAAATTATATACCTCTAGATCTTAAAAATGACATAGCTAGGGCTACCAGAAACCTTTTCGCGTGAAACGAAAGGGGTTCCTCAATGGAATAAATGCTCCTAACACAATAGAGCATTCCTCTCGGCCTGAAAGCGGTCAAAAACAGTAGATCTAGGAAACAACAGTCAGATGCAATTGTATCGGCTTCGGATTTGGATCAGCCACTGATGCGACGCTCGAATAGCTCTAATACCATGTAGGAATTTACAGGGTAAGTTTCTTAGATAGAACACCAAAGGACACCGCTCACAAACAGATCACAGATCAATACACCAATATTCTTCATGTGGTTATATCAAAGAGGGAAACAATGCACAGCCTGAGCCAACGCGACCACTTCAGGCAATTTATTAATGTAAAAGAAAGAAAATTTACATAAGCTTCTCTCATGAACAGTCACCTAACAAATGACCCTTCATGCTCTTTAAATAGAGATCATGGACCAATCGGGTGTTAAGCCATTTATCAAGTGTCAATAATACCGAGAAGAGAATGAACCATCGGATCACTTCATGTCTAGAACATATCGTGACCGTCGGATTGTAAGTTACAAAAAGTCCATACTAAAGAAACACACTTTTCCGAACTATACACTAGACCAAGTTGTACTTAATTATTTCCTATGTGTCGGAACATCCTAAGAACCTAGAGAGGAGTAACTTGGTGAGGAGGAAGAGGAGAGTGGAGATGATGAGGGCACAAAAACAAGACTAGACCAAACCCCATTGTGGAAATATGTTTCTAGGCCTGAAGGAGGGAAAGCAAGTGGAACCACTAAATTTAGCCTCCATTGCAAAAACACTTTCAAAGGTTCGTACACTTGTGCCAAAAGGCACCTCTGTGGGAAAAGGCTATGTGATGGAGATAAACAAATAGGAATCAAAACTTGTTTAAGTGTGTCAGCACCACAAAGAGCCAAATACATAAGGGAAGAGGAGGAAGCCCAATACGGATCTAAAAGATCAACGGGTGTCTTTGAACATGATAGCCCATAATCACATGCAAAAAGAACTTCATCAGCGTCCTCCCATGGTAGTGGATATGGAGGCACAAGAACAAACATCCCTTTAATGCGTAGAACCATATCAGATTTCTTTAACGAAGGGTGTAGGAATGATGTGTATTCAAAAATTTACTGGTTTATCTATGCATGTGGGATACCATTCAATGTTTTTTGCTCACCTTATTAGAATGAAATGGTTTCTGCAATTAATGATGCTCCCAAAGGATACAAGAGCATTGGGTATGACAAGGCTAGAATCGTGGGACTTGATCATGAAAAAAGAAAAAATGGCACGTTGTTTGGGTAAAATGACAAATTCTTGGAATGAGCATGGGGTATCCATTGTATCTGATGGATGGACAAATGTAAAAGGCAAGCCATTGATAAGTGTTCTTGATGTGTCTATTAATGGTGCAATCTTCCTTTCAACATATGATTACTCAAAAAAATTCAAGACCGCCATCAACATTGCAGAACCATTACTTGAAACAATTGAACATATTGGACCATATAATATCATCCAAATCATCATTGATAATACTTCTAATTGTAAGGCAGCGGGAGCAATTATTAAGGATAGATACCCCAACATATTTTGGTCTAGGTGTTTGGTTCACACAATGAACCTTTTGATGCATGATGTTATTAAAAACAAACCTCAATATAGATGGATTGGTGATTTGTACAAGAGAGGCAAGAGAATGATAAAATTTATTACCAATTATAGCAATACCCATGGGCTTTTCCGCAATCACTCAAGTTTGGAGCTGTTGAAGATTGCGAAGACTAGATTTGCTAGTTATAACCTCACCTTCAGGCGCCTTTTCAAGGTAAGAGAGTCATTGCCTAGCATGGTATCAAGTCAACACTGGCAAATATTAAAGGACGGGGCTCCAACCGCAGTTGACAGGCAAGATTTTGAACAGGTGGAGGAGACAACTCTTGATGGTCTGTTTTGGGCACGTGTGAGGGAAGTTTTGCAATTCACCAAGCCCATTTATAGCATGCTTCGTTGTGCATATACAGATAAACTAGTGACTCGAGAGGTGTATGAGCAGATGGATAGCATGTTGAGGCAAATAAAAGATAGTGTTTAGGAAAAAGATCCCAACTTGTATACAATGATTCACAATTGTGTGTGCACACAGTGGAATAACATTAATGTTCCACTACATGCCTTGGTGTCTATCCTTATGCTAAAATACTACTCTCCATCTTGGTTGGGTCAACCTGCACCTGGGGGTGGCGTTAGGATCAAACCCATACAGATCCAGAGGTATCTAAAGGATATATGGAAGCATTAAACAAGTTGGTCCCTGACAAGGAGTGTGCTAATCTGCATCTTGAATTAGGCATATACTTCAATTGCACTGCTTCATTTGGTGCTTTGCATGCAATGGAAGATAGAGACAGGTTTGATGCTATCACATAAAGGGAAGCATATGGAAACCAGGGACTTTTGCCAAAATAGGCAAAAATAGTGTTCTCACAGGTTGTAAATGCTTCTTCTGCAAAGAGGTGTTGGAGCACTTACAACTTCATCCATAATGTGAAAAGAAATAGATCCAATGAAAACTGGGCAAAAATCTTGGTTTATGTGCACTACAACTTGAGCTTGTTGAGTCATTATTATGATCGGGCTTATGAGGATACATCATATAAAACTTGGGACAACACCCCAGAGGACGATAATTTGGAGGATGGCACTATACATCTACAAGAATTGGATGCAAAACTTTTAAAATATGATGATGAAGCAACAATAGCCATTCCACTCCCACCATCCAGTAGCAGTGTTCGAGTTCCAACAACTATTCCTTTGTTGTCGCCGCCTTCATCTACTTCCTCACGTGGAGGGCATTGCCTTCTGGTTCTGGTCGTGCGACTATCCGGGAGGACTCCCAGAAGACCACCACAAATTTCTCAGAAATTAGACATTTCTCGTGGCAAGAGGCCCAAGCATTAGCAATAGATAATAGATTTACTTGTCTTTTCTAGTTTCTAAGAAATTTTATAACTATTGACTCTTTCATATTTATTATCATATTTTTTGTAAACGATATATGACAATTTAAGTTTGAAGTTTGAAGTTGGCAATTATAACTCACTGGTAATGAATTATGAATATGATGCTTCGTGAAAGTTAAAAGTTGAAATATTTCATTTCATGTTAGATATTTTTGTTATAGTTTGGTTACTTGGTAATGGTAATGGTTACAAGCACAACGTCAGTGATCAATGATGATAAATGTCATATATTGAATTTTGAAAGCTTGAAACTTTAAGATTGATGACTCATGAGATTCGATATGTTGTATGTTACTAACTTGCGGGCATGGTCGATGAAGATTATGACTTCTAGATGATTGATGTTATATGGTTCAATCCATGTTTTTATACTTTTTATATTTAATTCATCATTCTACATGCTTTTGTTCACATGTATTCATCACAATATATAAAAATATATATTATATACAAATTCTCTCCCAAACCAGGAGCTTTTGAAAATGTCGTTTTCCGCTTTCGCTCCCGCTCCCAAGTAACCTTGGTCGAATGGAACCTCCCCTAATGGCCTAATGGGTATAGTAGGGGCACTACTTGGGAAGCCATGATTGAGATAGCGTAGCTCCATCTCCCCCTATTCCATACTTACCACTCTCCATCATACATTACAAGTCCCTATTCCACTTCCATTCTTTGAATTCAACTGATTGTTGGTTCATTGGGATTGGGCACCCACACATCCTAATGGGCAATGAAATGCCCCATCCTAAAGGGGTAATTAATTGTTATACATCATACAAAGCATGCTTTCTTTCCTTGAGCTACACACAGTAATACAAAGAAGAATTAAAAAAAAGATGTAAAAGGCATTTCGAGGGGTGGAAAAACAAAGGTCGAGGTAACACATGCATCCATGATTGCTCCATCCTCACATCTATACACCCAGGATGAGGTACTCCATCACATCCAGTCCTTTGGACCATGGCACTTGGCCATAATGTCTTTTCCCCTTTATTTCATCATTATTCACATGGCACCTTTCGATTGAACGATGGATCAATGATATGTCACCTCCCCTTGGGGGTTGAGAACACCTAATAGGATCGTCTATTAAGGACTCCTACCTAGGGAGGTAACACCATTACGTGACTAAGGCCCCAATTTTGGAAGAAAATCCTAATATTTAGTGTTAATTTGTCGATTTCGTTTAAGCTTGGTTCACTTAGATGCAATAATGATTAATGTACCTAATGGTGAAAGTCGCAACACTGGTTATGTGTAATTGGCAGGTGGTTCCATCCATAGGTTCGAGCATCTTAAGGGGGGTCTAGGTCCTCTAAAGGGACATATCGACACCCATAGGTGATGCATTGAGAGCCATGGGCATCCAAACAATTGTAGAGCATCATTTATATCCATGGGCACCTTTAACACCCACATAGCTCCTGCACTTTGCCCTATATCATTTATGGGATGATGCACCTAGACCAACATGTCCCCAATTGGCTTAGCAGTACTACAAGATTAGGAAATTGATCCAGGGCCTAAATAACGTTTGTCTCATACCTTGAGACATGGGAGGGCTAGCACCATCTTCAGTGCCCTCAACGTTGGAGCAAAATCAGGCATATTCAGCACAAGGAGACCCATGAGACCCATTTTGTGCCCCACCCAAAACTGGGATCCACAAGATGATTTTGACAAAGATCAAGGGTCCAACCCCGAGAAGGTGAATTTAGAGGGCTTCTACACAAGTCAAGGCACTAAAGGTCCTCAACGCAAACCCTAAGGAGACAACCGCTAGCATGATGTCAGCATTTCAGCATGCACTTGTGGAGATTTATTTTATTTCACAAAGGCTACTAGGTCGACTTGTAACCTAGACTAGTATTTTCCCATTATTTTATGATTTGCATGGGATAGTAGGCTAATTAGGCATTCATATGCCTCATATAAATAGAGGAACTTGTCATTGTAACTTCTCATCATCACACTTGAGATATTTCGGCCTCTTGAGTTGAATTCAAACTTGTGTCTTTGAGGAGAATTTGGAGTATCTTAATGCACTTTGACATTTAGAGCTATTCTTTGGATGAATGGAGTGGATTCTTTTCCATGTTATCTTGTAAGTGTACCTAGATGTTGAAAATTAATTTCCTACAAGTCTGTTTTTTTTGTAAGTTTGGTAACAGTGAGGCTAGATCATGGTCATATCCAAGAATAACACCCAAATAGGGTGGACAAATGAACTGGTGAGTTAACATCTAGGAGTCCCTTAATAGCACACCCGATCACTGTCTATCCAAAACCTCGTGGACAATTTCTTACATGTCTAATGTATGAAATTTTGTTGATTCTAGTAGTTGCAATTGTGCCCTAATTTGTTGAATACTTATTAAATACCAATCTAGATGATCTATTGCATGCATTACTCTTAAATAATGTGTAAATGAATACCCTTAGTGGTGAACTCTTGGTATCTCTCCCATGAAAAATCCATCTTCCATTGTATAGGTAATTGTTGGAAATTTGCTTGCTAGGGCATCAAAATTTTGGCCTCCTTCTAAGCTTTTTGGCTAATCTAACACATTGAGGACTCCAAACTCCCAAGGAACAAGGAACTAGTCCATTTTGTTGGTGATCACATCTTACTTTTATTCATTTTCTCTCTCTCTTAATTCAACCCTTTCAGGGCCAAGCTACGAAATTAGGGCTTGCTACAAATCCCTTGGCAAGTAGAGTTTTGGTGATTAGAGAGCCTAAACACCAAGCAAATAATATTTTCCACAAAATCTATCATTTTCGTGGGCATCCACTTCAATTTCATCCATAAACTTTCTTTCCCTATTTGTTTGCCTAAGAGGAAACCCTAGTTTGCCTTTAACTGAATGGCTTTCTTGAAGGTTTCATGAGCCTTGGCGTTGCTAGTACACATTGTTGGAAACAATTTCCCTTTGCCTTGACCTTTGGAAACCTCACCACTCATCAAATTCATCAAACCCTAGGTCTCTAGCCTTCTTTCCTAGGTCTCCTCATAGAAAGTGAATTGTCTCCTTGTGGAGCCTTAAACCTAAACTGTGCCTTTCTTGATGAGCTCCTAGTGAGGTCATCTTACACATTAACCTTCGAACATCTATCATAAGTGATCTCTTTCTTACCGAGACTCCTCCCATTAGTGAATGTTTGTGAAGAGCAAGGGGTTTTGGTTGTGCTAACAGTGGGCCACTACCCCATTGTTGCTTCTTGGTCCAATTTATGCCTTGTAGGGTTTCCATTCTTAAGGCCGGCTAGATTTTGTGGCAACAGTCCCCTTTTCATTAATTACTCAAAAGGTACTTTATGACTTTATGTTTGTCAAGCCACTTTATGACTTATAAACCCACTTTAACTTTATTTCCAATGTATTTATGTAAAGGGGGTCAGATTAGGACACTCTTTCCTAGGCTACACACCATGCCCTAGGAACACTTGTCCTTGTACTCTTGTTCTAATAGCAACGTCATGGGTTATATAGTTAAAATTTTAGTATGTTGTAAGCAAACCTACAACCTAAAATCCTAGAAGTGGTAAATTTGAAAAATCACAAAACTATTAGTACATATGCTAATCTACAAACATAAAATAATTGAAAACACTAAGAACAAATAGTGGAATCTAGAGTTCCAAAAAAACATATATGTTTCTCTTATTAACATAGAAAAGAAGACACTACAACAATGCACTCAAAATTGAATTAATGAACACATTAACCTCACCTTTCTATTATAAGCTAAGAAGGAAAAGAGGTTACGAAGATAACCCATCCCTATGGGTGTGAAAATTAGAAAAAACATACCCAAAAGATTCCTAGTGATCAATGCTCAGTCCCACATGAATAGCTACGTTATAATATAAGATTAGAAAACTAACCCTCATATGTCTGGAACAATGTGTCTCCCTATGTAAGCTAACTATCTAGGAAAGTACACCCATTAGGAGAGGCTAATCATGCATAAAAGCATGTACCTCCTACCTAGGAGAAGTTAAACCTTACTCATTCCCTCCATCTAACAATAGAACAAAAGATAACTTTAAGATAAGTAATGTGAAGCAACATCTAATACTAGTGATGTACTATGATTGGTGAATGCATGTGCCCCCACAACTGTCTTCTACATAATCATAAGACAACACCTAAGACAACCTAGCCTTGTGCCCTTATTCGCACTGATGCTACAGTGAAATAGTGTACTTCAATCTACCATGAGCATTGCACCAGTCTCAAGACAAGTGATCTATAATCACTACATGTCATTTTGGAGATAACCAACCGAAAAAACAAGGTAAAAAGCTCTAATACTCTCTCTTTGTGAGGAAAGTGTACTCCACCAAATGTTGAGGGCTTAGAAGATGGTCCCAACCCTCCCATGTCTCAAGGGATGAGAAAAACCTCATCCAGACCTCAAATCAGCTGCCACACCTTGTATACACTGCTAAGTCGGCTAGCAACATGTTGGTCCAACAGCATCATCTCATAAATAATGTGGGGCAAAGCACAAACTACTGGGGTGTTGTGGCTGCCCATGGAATGGAATGATGCTTTGCAAGTGATAAGAGTTGCTTGGCTCTCAACACTTCACCTATAGGGTGTCATAATGCTCCTCTAGTGGACTTGGACCCTAATTAAGTTTCCCAGCCCATGATGGAAATCACCTACAAATCACACATAATGTTTAGTGTTGCATCTTCACCATTAGGTACAATTAGTCATGATGGAAATCACCTATCAATCACACATAATGTCAAGTGTTGCATCTTCACCATTAGGTACAATTAACCATTAGTTCCTCTATGTCAACCATGCTTGTTAATGAAGGGCAAACTTCTCTTTCAAATTTGGGGTTTTGATCACGTAATAATATTACCTCTCTAGGTAGGAGTGGCTAATAGGCAACCCCATTAGATGTTCCTAGCCCCCAAGGGGAAAGACATGCCCTTGGTACATCCTTCAATCAATAAGTGGCATATCAATAATGATGGTATGGATGGGGATAAAGGGGTCTCGGAGCTAGATGCCATGGGCCATGGGGTAGCAATAATGAGAAAGTCCAGATATTGGTTTACGGATATGAAGAGGGCGCAATCGTGGTTGCATGAGTTATCTCAACTTTTGAATTTCCATGCCTCTTTATTTGCCTTTTACTTTTTTCTTGATTTTTCTTTGTATCAATGCTCGAAGCTTTAAGAAATGAGAGCATGTTGTGGATAATGTATAATAGTTATTATGCCCTTAAAGTTGGGGCAGTTCATCGCCAACCAAGGGTCAAGACGTTCATTGGTTCCTTTTATGATGTGATGGGGGAATCAGTGGTCCTAGAAACCAGGGTAATGGCCATAATGATAAGGGGTAGAGCTCTTGCTTAGCTTTTGCCCATGTGCTTTATTATGTGTCCCAACCATCTTTTGTATTTTATGATTTTCTTTTTCTTTTGTTTCTTGCTTGTGGCCATGATATGTTTTTAAATTTCTTTTAGTAGCATCAACCTCTGGGGCAACATTTCCAGGTTCAACCCAGACATGTGGACAAGGGGTAGGGGTGTGTTAGTATCCTGTAGACCCAGAGAAGGGAAATAGTGAATAGGGATCGTAATTTGTGGAGGGAAAACAAGACTGTGCATAAAAGGGGAGACCTCACGGAACTAAGATCGATGAATAACCTCCCATTTAAGACGAGGGAACAACACCACTGTCAAAGCCCTTCCTTCTCCCAAGTCATACAATGATCCAAGCCAAAATGCCCAAATGAAAAACAAGCATAAACAACCAATTGCACAATGAAAAACATATTTTTTGGGTTGGATTGCCCACCTTCTAACATGTGCTCTTGACAAAGGAGTGAGGAAACATACAACTGATGCAGGTGGTGGAGATAAAGTGGCACATCACATGGGCTACAAAGTGGCTGTCAAGGGTTGAAAGTTGTCGACTGGAAGAAGATGAATAGGAGAAGTGATCTCCTATGGGTACGCAATTTTGGTGGGTAACATGTCCTCTTCCTCTTCCCATGTCTTGGGACACTGATTTGTGGATAACTTTACACCTATAAGAATAGGGACCTTGATCGATTTACATTTCTGCATATTAAACCTCTGAAATACTATCTCAACATATTTCCTCTTATTTCAACCAATGTTTCATGTTTGTTTGATCTCCTTTAATTTCCATGTCCAAACTAAAATTTGCAACACCAAGATATTTCACATCAAATTTAGAAGACAGTTGAGTTTTCACCTCCTTGATGATTTCTTCTTTCTTTGTAATTAACAACAATGCCATCAACATACAAGATCACCTAAATAAATTGATCACAAACTTGGAATACACACAGTGGTCATATTTGCTTCTTGAGAAACCAAGTCTGAATATATAACTATCAAAGTTTCGATAACACATTCTTGGAGATTGTTTTAACCCATAAATGGACTTTTTCAACTTGCAAATCAACTCTTTCTCTCCCTTCACTATAAAACTTTTTGGTTGTTTCGTGTAGGTTTCTTCTTCAAAATGTTGATTTTTTGAGTGCAAACTATACAAACAGTTATTTCTGAAACTTGATAATTACTTCCAATGAGGTAAGATGTTTATTTAACACTTACAATGTATTCTTAAGGAATTACACATTCAGAAATTCAATCACAAAGACAATAGAACAATAGAGATCACAATGCACAAGGAGACAACAAGATTTTATCCTGGGAAATGTCACCTGGGGAAAAACATAGCCAACCTTTTCCTTAGAGAATCAATGCAACAAGAGATAAATCAAAGTCAAACTGGCAAGTAAGATGAAAACCACAAGATGCCTCAAGATGCCAAGTCGAGTTTCACCAAAATCACCTCAAGCAACTTCTCCATAGACCCGCACAAGGTCTACACTAGGGCTGAATTTCAACCTCCTCTTTTCCTTAGAATTTCATACCTGTAACCAGACTTTACTACAGCAATTCAGACCTGCAATATTCACACATGTAAGGGAGTAGAAGATCACATGTGCAAGGAGTCTTCTCTTGAATCCAACTTTCTTCTTCTCCTTCAACTCGACCTTCTTCTTCCTCGTCCCCTTCGCTATGCTAGATCAAAATATACTTGAAGACGAGGTCAGAATTTCCTTGGATGGAGAATAAGTGGTCTCTATATATACACATTGGAAGGGGTCGAATAGATGCCTCTTGGGTAGGGCCAACTTAATCACTAGGAAGTTGACTTAGGCATCTTGAGGTGTCTAGAACATGCTTCAAACAATTTTCTTTATTAACAAGTATAATTATTACAAGTACAAATGGACATTATGAATACCAACCATAGCTACAATATTCAACACTCCCTCTTAGCTAGGGAGCTATTCATAATGACTATCTAGATGTTCTTTGTATACAAGATTTCTCTAAGGAAAGGTACAACTCATTGATAGCATCATCATATTGATCAACACTCTTGACCTTCATTGGCATCACCGTCATCCAATCCGTACCACAACCTAGCTTAGCACTTTTAACCAATGGTACTCACACAATATACACTAGGTACCATTATCCAAGCTAGCACACCTAGCCTATGGTACAACATTAATATAAGTTACTCATCATGATCTGGTCAGCGCCTCAACCTCATCGTATATAGACTAGTATAGGTATTTGTTAAATTTGGACAACTAGGTCCAAACTCCATGTTCTGATGCTCAGATTAAGAGGCTAATATTTTTGTTGGATTCCTCTTTCTGAGAGGTGTAAAATCCATATAAAAATAGTCTTAATCTGATGAGCAGAACTTATATTTTGAATTTATTATTCTTAATAAATTATATGTGCAAGGTCAGCCAGTTTTGTCATGTAGGCTCACATGCCCAACAGATGTGTCACACACCCTCATTGATGGATATAAATACAGGAAAAGTTGGAGAGAATTTCATCACAACTCAACTCACATCTTCTTCTCTCATCCTAAGAGTACGAGCTACCTGGAGGACGGATTTCAGCCACACGTGGGAAGGACGAAGAGGACAGACCGTACGGCTGAGCTGCAGTACGATTTTCTGCTGCTAGGGTTTCGCAGAAAGGTTGACCAGCGTTGACTTTGGTCAATGCTTGGTCCAATCAAGCTGAAAACTTGTGGAAGGTTCGATTTTTGAAGGCCGTACTACCTGGCACAAAAATCGAGGTCAAAGGGTTAACCGTTTTGCTGCTGCGTTGACCTTTAGCTTGCTGCCCCTGCGTTGACTTTTCAGGATAGCGTTGACTTTTGTAGAACTGACTTGGGTTGACTCATCTACTGGTTGGAGGGTTGTTGTGACACATGCTGGGCTAGCTGACCAAGGAGACTTTGCTGGTTGAAGCATCCTGTTGACCACCGAGACGAACACACACATTTTTCCTGTTTCTGATTTGTCTTCTGTAAGATCTGCTTATATGTTCTATCTGCATTTTGCTTAACTACTTGTATGATTGTTGTGAGAAAAGTGAAATTGCTCTTAGCATAGAACATCTACAAAACTTTACAAGGTTGAACCTTTTACCTTGTACATAGTGCTAACCACCAGGGGATGATGGATCGTCCTATGGTCACATGTTGCTCCAAGAAGTACCCTGCGCCCCATGGATCTCCCAGAGCTCAATACATCATACTCAACCCTCATAAGAGGGTCTCTGAATGACACCAAGTCGTTCTCGGAAAGTCAAGAATTTGACCTTTCCTAGGGGCTTTGTCAAAATGTCGGTGACCTGTTCATTTGTACCGATATGTTGGAGCCTTATTGCTCCCCGCTGCAACATATCTCGAATATAGTGGTACCTGATATCGATATGCTTGGAGCGATGATGAAATATGGGATTCTCTGATAAACGAATCCGACTCTGGTTGTCACACACGATCACGGTGGTATCCAATGTAAATCCAAACAGCTCACTAAAGAGCTTTCGCAACTAGACTGCCTCACAAAAGGCCATACTAGCAGCAATGTACTCTGCCTCGACGGTGCTCAAAGCCACCGACTTCTGCTTCCTGCTCATCTAGGATATCGAGGCAAATCCCAAAGAGAAACAACACCTGAAAGTGCTCTTTCGATCCACCACACTGCCTTCCCAATCAGCATCAGTATATCCAAGTAGTCTCACATCTCTGGCAGTGTATCTCAACCCATAAGTGATCGTGCCACGAAGATATCTCAAT
Source organism: Pinus taeda (assembly GCA_000404065.3). Classification (NCBI taxonomy): domain Eukaryota; kingdom Viridiplantae; phylum Streptophyta; class Pinopsida; order Pinales; family Pinaceae; genus Pinus; species Pinus taeda. Next base: position 111,957 of record APFE030188854.1, read on the forward strand.
AGATTCTTGGCACCAATCCAATGTGTGTGGTGAGGCTCAACCATATGTTGACTGCAAAGCATATATCCGGATAGGAGTTCACCAGGAACATCAGTGCTCCGACGAGTTGACGATACTCAGTAACATTTCGTAAAATAGGTCTGGCAGCACTACCGCTTAACTTCTTGAAGTCAAGCTCCATCGGAGTAGTTACGGGCTTGTAGTCCACGATACCGAATCTCTCCAATATCTTCACCACATATTTTCCTTGAGATAGGAAAATCTCCCCTAGCTTCACCACATATTTTCCTTGAGATAGGAAAATCTCCCCTAGCTTCTACCAGACTTCAAGTCCTAGGAAATAGTGCATCGGTCCTAGGTCCTTCATCTCAAACTTAGAAGCCAACTCCCTCTTACATTTGTGAATGAGAGGGTATACTACTATTAGAAAGAGGTCGTCAACGTACAACACCAGTATGAGAGGATTTTCATCTTCAACCTTAAAGTAAAGGTTAGGGTCAGCTTCACTCCTAGTGAATCCCAGCTTCATCAAGTAGCTATCAATCATTTCATACCACGCTCGGGGTGCTTGCTTTAGCCCATAAAGGGCCTTCTTCAACCTGCACACATGAGATTCTCGATCATGAATCTCAAATCCTTTAGGTTTCTCTACATAAGATTCCTCTTTGATCGAACCATGCAGGAATGCAGTCTTGACATCCATCTGATGTAGGTTCCATCCTTGCGAAGCAGCAAGGGCTATGATTGATCAGATGGTGGTATATCGGGCAACAGGTGCAAATATCTCGTCAGAGTCTATACCTTCCTTTTGAGAGAAGCCAAGAGTGACAAAATGAGCCTTATACTTTTCCGCATTTCCATCAACTGCATGCTTTATCTTGTAAATCCATTTCGAAGTGACAAATGCTTTGTCCTGGGTTCTGGGGACCACATCCCAAACATCGTTTTTCATGATGGACTCATATTCCTCGGTCATAGCATCCTTCCATACTTGATGCTTGATAGATTTTTTGAATGACGAAGGCTCATTTTGGATGATCGTGCTCGTGCTCATGATGGTCAGGTATCCCTAATACCTGTTTGGCTTCTTACTTTCACAGAAGGTTCCTCTGGGTGCAATGTGCCCTTCAGCATCATCAAGTGTCCCCCTAAGCCATGAAGGCCTCTTCCTAGAAGAAGAAGGCTCTTGCAGAGGATGATCAATAGGATCCATAGGTTCTACTCCTTCCACATCGAGCATCGTCTCATCTTCCCTTTCCTTTAGTTCCCTGGTGTTTGCTTCTTTAGATCCTCTTAGAGTAGGAAGATTGTCTACTTTTCCCAGAGCCATATCTTCATCAAAGGTGATGTCATGGCTAATTTCGACTTTTCTTTGACCAGCCACATAGATTCTATAGCCCTTAGTATTTTCGCTATAGCCTACGAAGATTCATATATTTCTAGATGCACCCAATTTATTCCTTTTCTCCTTCAACACATGAAAATATACAGGACTTCCAAAAATTCTAAAATGAGATACGTCAGGTTTCTTACCAGTGAGTGTTTCTTCGGGGAGTCTTCGAACCCAATAATTGATGAGGGCATCGGTTTTGTACATATACGACGGTATTTGCAGATTCGGTGCATAGAAACTTCTGAAGTCTTTGATCATGGGGCATAGCACATCCAGCTTCCAGAATCGTACAGTTCTTCCTTTCCGCCACACCATTCTGCTCAGGAGTATATGGTGTAGTAGTCTCCCTCTTAATGTCGGCCTTTTTGCAAAAGTCATGAAACTCATTGGATTCATATTCAGTCCCATAATTAGTCCTTAAGATCTTGATCTTCTTTCCGGTTTGATTCTCGATCAAGGCTTTGAAGTGCCGAAACCAGGAGAACACTTCATCCTTCTTTTTCAAGAAGTATATCCAAGTCTTGCAAGAATAATCATCTGTAAAAGTGAGGTAATATAAATATCCTCCCAAGGAGTTCACAGGCATCATACAGGATATGTTTGAGTGAACCGCAATATATCAGAGGTCTTGCTTTGGCTTGAGGGGAATGGCCCCTTTTGAGCTTTCCTTTGGCACATCCTGGACATACACCTTCTTGCTCTAATCTAAACTCAGGCGTCCTAATTACCATTTTTCTCATATCGGGTAGAGCTTTATAATGAAGGTGAGCAAACCTTCGATGCCATAGTTCAGACTGAAGAGATGTGTCACAAGACATGACACCCAGTGGGATTCCTCTACCTGATATAAAGAATCAACTTGAAACCCAAGAGTGAAAGCATCTTTAAAGTTCTTTTCCATACATGTACCTTGTCATCGCTGAAGGCCACCTTGTAGCCTTTGTCTTCTGTTGCCGAAATGGACACCAGGTTCTTTTTGAGATCAAGTACGTATAATACATCTTATAAATGGATTGTATTTCCCTGATTCAATTGAAGAGTGACATTCCCTATGCCTTTCACGGGATGTTTTGAATTGTCCCCAAGAACAATTTCTAGGTTGGTCTCCTTCTCTACCAGATTAGAGAGAGCTTCTTTGTAACCAATGAAGTGCCTTGAGGCACCACTACCAATAAGCCAATTTCCCAGCGTGTCCGGGGGAGCAATAGTAGAGGGAGCCGCTGGTAGATAATATTCATCTTGCTTATTGTTAACAACGTTAGATTCATAACTGGAGTTTCTTGCCTTCTTGAAGGGTTGTCCTCTTCTTTGCTTTCCAGCATTTCTTTTACCTTTTCCATTTGCCTGCCATTCCTTTGATTGCCTTGAGAGTGATTTTGATCATCGTCCTGGTATGAGTCCCTTTTATCAGGGCACTCCCTTACATAGTGGCCTGTTTTATTGCAATTGTAACATCGTCCTTTTCTTCCACCCTTCGGTCCAGCGTTTCCTTTAAATTTAGCCTTGGAATTGTTTCTTCTTTTAGCATGAGAAGAAAAGGCAGAGGGATGACCTTTAAGTATGGGCCTTTCTTGCTCTTCCATCCTTGTTTCTTCTTGAATTCATCTGGCCATCAATTCCTCAAATCCAGGAATTATGTTATTGTTGAGAAGAGTAGTCCTGAATATATACCATTCAGGTGGAAATCCTCCAAGAGTTGTGAGTGTCATTTCCCTATCAGGAATTACTTCCCCAATAGATAGGAGATCGTTCTTGATCTAGGTGATCCTTAAGAAATATGCTTGCATACTCGCATCTTTTCCCTTCTTAATTTCCTTCAGCTTATTTCTAAGGAACAACACTTGATTTGCATCATTAACTTAAATAAACTCACCAATCTATCGTAGATTTCCTTGGAGGTGGTCAGCTCGAAAACATAGGCCACCAGGCGCTTGTCGATAGAGTCCCGGATGATCTTCCTTGCTTTGACTTCTCCCTTGGTCCATTTGTTCCTAGCAGCAATAGATGCATTTGATGGAGGCTCAACAATATGGCCTCTCACATGGTCCAACCTTCCTGCTCTTCTAATGTTAGATTGAGAGACATCTTCCATCCATGATAGTCAGACTTCTCACAGAGTTTGTCTTTAGCAGGGAAGTGTGCTGAGGACCCCATGACTTCTTTAAGATAGCTTTAACAACATTCGATGATTGCTCTTGCTCTTGCTCGAGCTTTGTCTTCACCTCATCTATGATACCATGTTAAATTATGGTATGTTCTATGCTTAGAGCAGTTTACTTATTTTTCTTCTTATTAGCCACAAATTATAAATCACATATATATTAAGTAAAGTGCAGATAGAACATTAAATGATCAACAGAAAACAAGCCAAGAAAAGAGACACAAAATGTGGCGGCTAGCCAGGGACAAACCCCAATGTGGGGAAACCCATTGATCAAATCTTCTTTTATCTTCAATAGTTCAGCCTAGAGAAATAGTATAAAATCAAAATTCTGTAATTTTATATTAGCAGCAGCAAACCCTACATCAGCAAAGTCAAACTTGGTCAAATGAGTTGAAATTGACCTCCAATATGTTTGGTCAATTTTTGGTCAACTAGTCCTAGAACAACTTGAAGAAATAGCCTTTGAACAGCCCCGAAAACACAGTCAAACTATAGTTGATTGAAGTCAACCTGATACCCCAAACTAGGGCAGTCAACGCTGGTCAAAGCATAGGTCATATCACCTCGTTCATGCCAAAATTTGTGGCCTGCCTAGGAGAGGCAGCCACACCAAATCCACATTCCTTGATGGTCAACACTTGGTCAATGATGGTCAAAGAGATGACCTATAGCCTTTGCATCCTTCTTCCTACATCTGCCTTGCCCTACCGCGTCTTCTTTTCCAACCACACCTGTGAGAGAGAGAGAAGCTCCTTTGATGTGTAGGAGAGAGAGAAGATGAGTGATTGGATGAGTTCCAAATGACTCAACCTCTCTTCTATTTATATGAAATGCTGGGCATGTGTGCCACACACTTAGCTGTTGGCCAACCTTGACAATTTGTGAAGTAATTAGAAATAAATTCATATCTCCATAAACACACTTGTCGAAATCGGATGATCTTTAGATCAATCCTACACCTCTCAATGAGAGGAATCTAGGAAAAATATCAGCAGCCATAAATAAGGTGAACCACATGGAGTTTGGCCCTAGTTACCAATTTTAACACCACTCCTTCTGAGGAGTCCTTGTGTCCTCACATTTCTAGAAAAAGGTACGCCTGGGAGGTGCTAGAACATTGGTCTTTGGAACCGCATCAATCATGTCCCTTGTTTGGCCAATGGAATTTTGCAGAGATGTAGGCCTGTATGCTCTCACCCAGCCACACATAGGCTTTGCTAATCCCTCAATGAGCAACATGATCAACCTTGTCTATGAAATATCAAAGTCCATCATAGCTAGTCTCTAGAACTTAGTCATATGTCTCATGGCTTCCAGTCTATCTCAGGTTAGCTAGTTCCCAAAAATGGAGCTCGGGATCTTTCTGGTCAAACGTGTAAACCAACCTATTGTAAACTCAATGTAAGATGTGATGTTGGCATGCCCCAATGTAACTAGCCCATGGTACCACCATTCCTGTGAATCCCCATCCAAGTGCAACGTGGCAAATTGAATAACATCTGACTCTCGCATGGCGTTCAAATGAAGGTAGGTGTCTAGCTTTAGTACCCACGCCTTGGCTGAACTCATAGCTGATCCATCAAAGTTTGGAAGTGTAATCTTCCTTTCCAACTTCTCCGTGTCTTGGTTCTGAATCTGCTGACCCCCTCTATGATATGAGCCAACTCCATTTATACGCCTCTCTTTGAGGTGAATAAACTCCCCAAGTGAGATATCCCTTTAAATCTAGGGGTCTAATACTCTCTAACCCACGATACTCCTCAACCCCTATAGTGAAAGACCGCGCCAAATCTTCAAGTACATTCGGTTCTCTCTCTCAGGTTCATCCATAAACTGAGGCATGGTGGGGCACTCAGACTATCCACATACTAGTGTGTGGGGTTGCTGGTTTGTATACTCATGCATGTGGCTCACTTCTCTAATCTTGGAGCCACCATCCCCATGATTGGTGAAAGACTGTTGATTCTGTATGAGTGTCCCCCTCATTCAAGTCACCACATTGATCATCTCCCTATTTCGTGTCATCAGCTCCTCAAGAGTGTTATTGTTCACTCTACTACGACCCTGTTCGAGTCCCCTCTCATTCTCCATGTGTTCCTCCACCTAAATGTCACCCTCTGGTATTCTCGATCTTTGTATCTGAAAAGGGATCAGGCTTGCATCCTAAACCATGTCCCCCTCTTCCTCCTCTACCTTTGCCCCTGTAATATACTGTTCCACCAAAATGGCGTGGCATCACATGCTCTTGTGTCCACTATTGTCCAAGAACATGCTTCGATACCACTGTAATATTCACAATGGAAATATTCAGCGAATAACAAAAACATGCACTATTAACAACATAAAACTAGAAATTTTGAAAAATAGTGAATACATCAATGGTGAAACACCAAATCGCTGAGCCATTTTATCAGTTTCTAAGTAACTTGGTACAATATAGGTGAGAACAATAGAACCTGGATTTGCTTAAGCAATCTAGGCAAAACCTAGTTGATGGTTTGCAATCCCAAATGCTAGAGAAGACACCAAGAAATTTTGTGCACAAACCAAAAATTTCCTGATGTTGTTGCTGGAATGGAACTGAGATTTTGACCCTCAAATCTACTTAGAAAATTATTTGAAATTGGGAGTGGCTTCCTCCCTCCAAACCCACAAAAACCCAGAAAGGGTTTGCCCTGAATCCGATGGCCTTGAAGACCCCAAAATTAGTGTGACTTTTCCAGCTAGGAAACCAAAAACCCAGAAAGGGTTTGGCCTGAATCCGATGGCCTTGGAGACCCCAAAATTAGTGTGACTTCCCCAGCTAGGCAACCAGTGCACACTACAGGAAGAAACTACTGAAGAATACTCTTAATCTTTCCCCTAAAACCTCCTAATATCCTAACGAAATTCTCCTCTGGATCTCCCTTATTTCTCCAACCCTTATCTCTCCCAATCTCCTTTTTTCTCTCCCGCCTGCCAAGCTCGAGCCAATGACCCCTACACAAGCCAAAAATGGTGCAATTTGGCCCTCTAGAAAGCCACACTTCAAGCCTTATGAAATCCAATAGAAAGCCTACCCTCAAGGTGGATGTTCTCCCTGCAAAATCCCAATCCAAGCAGTTCCTGAACACCTGTCCATATTCATCCCCACAAATTACCTTTTGCTCCCAAAAGAATATGCACTACTGGGTTGGGATGTTGGTCGTACAACTTAGAAGAAGTACAGAGTAGACTCCTTCCTCCCCACTAAGGAAACACTCAAGGTTCTCTGAAGAAAAGGTTGGATTCTGCTTGAAAATACTTGTGCTAAGCAACATAGGTCATCTTGAGCTAAGGAACCACAAGAGAACTGGAATTCTAAAGATAAAATGACAAAAGACCCCAAATGAAGTCCCTCATGCTCTATTTATGCTTGCTATCTCTTTCTCTCTCCTTATGAGCCCCATTCTCCACTAGCATGCACTCCCTCTTCTCTCTTGTCTTCCCACAAGTGTGAATTTACTAAGAGAATGTGAATTCCCTCCTTGTGGCCCCCACAACCCACTAAGGAAGTAATTCTCTCATTTCTCCTAAGTCAAAATTTCCAAATTTGCAGCTAATATCAAAATTGTTAAAATTGTAATATTTCCCAAGTGACTTAAGAAATTTGGGATATTACATTTAGTGCTTGAAATTTATTGAACACCAGTTGTCCTTGGTCCATGATGTGTCTTTGACTTGATTTGACATCTTTTTTGATCAACACATTTACCAAGATGCTTATTTTAACATCATGCCTTCCCCAAAGAAGAAGTCACCCTCTTTAGAAGGTACATCAAAGATAGAAAAGGAATTTTCAAGAGGGACATAGAAGTTCCTTGACTTGTAGCTAATTTCTCTTGAGTTGGAGGTCACAACATATTTTAGTGCCTTGGAGGATGTGGGCTTCTACCTCGAGGTGCAAAAATGCATAAAAGATAGTGAGATTGCCATGAAGAATAATGGGCGTGGGAAAAAAGGTGTGCATACTTAGGGAGATGATTGATGTGGGGAACAAAGAGGTGCATGGAGATAATGGGAAAGCAAGGGGAAAGTACAATAAGTGATCAACTTTATAGGGCTAATCAGGAAGCACTCACATAAATAATGAATCCTAGTAGGTACACCTCCATGATGCCCACATACCATTGAAAAATATAAGAATGCCCCATAATGCTTTTTTCCTCTACTCTTGTTCTCTTTCCCCTACTCATTGAATGTTGAACCTTTCTCTAAGGGCATATAAATTATACTAGCCTCATAATATTTCCATAATTAATATTCTCTACCAATTTGAGTGATTCCTCCTTTTGGGGTGGGACCATTGTGATACCAACCTAGGCCTCTTATCTTTAGGGTTTCTCAAGAAATTAATACCACCTCCATTCATACTTTCACTCATCAACCCTTTCTCCTTTCTACTACTTTCCTTCCTAATTCATGCGGGAAATAACTCCCCCTATCTCCTCTCTCTTCGTTTCTTTTTGGTTACCCATTTACGAGGTTACATCACTACTAATGGGTCTCTCTTGGTCATCCTCTCGGGTAGGGCCCGACTCGAGATAGGTTCTCATATGGGGCCAATTACCATGCCTCTCCTTTGCTTACAAGGGACGTTGATTTTGGTTGTCACATCCTATAGACTGCACTGTGCAACTATGGGATCACTTCTACAACCATTCCCCAATGCCTCCTTCCACTTGATTGTTCCGTTCCCCAATTCAACTATAGCATCATCACCTTTCTCTTCTTGCCTTCACTATTTAAGCTCTAGAGTTGTCAATTCATGCCTATTTCATTTGCTATCTCAACCAACGTTTCCACCTCTCGCTTCTTGGCTTCAGTTATTCATCTCTATTGTTGTCGCCTCTTACCTCTTTGGTTTAGTTTTTTAGTCCTAGTTTCACTACCTTGTGAAATTTCCCCAATTTGTAGCAACTGGAGTTTATTCTTCTAACTGATTAGTAGTTTATTTGTTTTATGACAAATAACGAATAAGTCACACTGCAATTCTTAAGAATAAAAATATGTTGTGGAATTAAAATCAGGAACCAAGAAATAGATGCTCACACATAAAAATAGACACCAGTATTTTGGACTAAACATCCCTAGAAAAACTCTAAAGGGAAAACTGTTGCATTAGGTGAGTGTTTATTTTATTATTATGTAGCAAAATTTGAGAGTACAATAATTTGGGTGCCCAACTAGCAATCCTCTGAGACATATCTAGCCAAAATAATTTGGAGATCCCATATCTCCTCTGCTAAACAAATGGACCTCCTTCTTCCTGCACAAACCACACACTGGCTACTCGCACCGCATCCTGGAATTCACACTACTGGCCCTTGGAAACTTGCACTTCTTGGAAATTGGCTCCAAGTGAGTCGTCCTGCTTCCCTCTATCACTGGAAACCAGTAGCACCTCTTCCTATAAACATATTTGGTCTCTAGTTACTGATCTGTGGCTCTTTCAACAACTTGTGTTGATTTTTGGGGATGTGGTGCTCTAGCTTCGAAATTTTGTGGAGGGGCTAGAACACATGGATCTCCAAGACCCAAAAAGCGTTTGGTGAAATTCCAGCCAGATTGTATTTTATTAAAATAATTGATATTTTTAATGGGGTTCCTAAGTCTAAACTTAGGAAAATTAAAATATTAATGAAAATATGGGTGAGAAGCTTCTAAGAGATGAGGATCAAGTCTAATTTAATCTTAGCCATTGATTAGAGACTTAATCTCGGTTGTTGATTTATCAACAAGTAAAGTATAAATGGAGGTTTGGGGTCAGTTGGAGAAAACACACAGAGAGATTGAGGAAATTGATTTTCTGAGGTGAGAAATTCTCAGGAGGGAAATCGATTGGGGAGATCTTGCCACTGAGGAGCAATGATAGTTCGGGAATACTGACAAAGAGGCAGAGAGAAACTTGTGGAGGCAAATTAGTAGCCAGGAGAGCTGACATTGTGCTAGTTTGGGCCCACATAGCCTTGACGAAGAGCCATGAGGGCCAGCGCAGAGGAAGAGTTGCCTTCCAAGCAGAAAGTTGGGGAGCTGCTAGAAACTACCAGAACAACTGGGAAAGATGATGCAATGGGAAGAAGTGCTGATGCAGAACTGGCGTGGATCCTCAAAGAGCTCCACGCATGCCCACGCAGTTACTGCGAAGGGGCAGCGAAGTTGTAGCCGGGGCCAACCAATTTTGCTACCAGATCAATCAAATTCTACCAGGTGAAGTGAGGTAAAACTCACTCAGGTTCTCTGCCATTGTATTTCTCTGCCACTGGTTTGCCAGGAGGGCAACCAACATTTGTATTCAAAACATCTGCTTAATAATAGAAAACCCTGAGATCTGTTGCACTGGTTTTACCGTATTCGGTTTTTCCGAGGATGTTTAGTCCAAAAATAAGTGTGTCCTTTGCATGATTGTCTCATTTATTTTTTAGTTCTTGATCTGTATAGTGGTGTAGGTTGTACTGTATTTGCATTAATATTTTTCTAAACATTTCTAAAAATAACTTGTTAAATGAAGAATACAAGTAGGTGATGTAAATTACGTTTCTGTAGTAGGATTTTTGACTTGTTCGATTCTAAATATTTCACAACTTGCACTAGGGTTTCTGGCTATTCGCACTGGCTTGTATGGCCCTCTCTGCAGATAATTCGCCCTCCTGTCTCCTACCATTCCAGCACTAGATAAATGTTGAAAACTCTCCAGAATCCTACTATTTGATTTTCTGTTGCTCCCTCTCTCCAATGCTCTCTGTATGGCTTGAACTACGCCCTCACTGAAGTTGTAAATTGGGTAGCTTGATCTACCTTGCTCACACTACTATAAACTATGTATTTCTCCCTCCCATCGACTTTCTCTTATAATCTCTTGTTGGAGCATCAACGACCAACATCTAGTCGTGATCGATGGATCAAATCATCTTAGACTTGATCCAGCCACTTTCTGGAAATCTCTAGAGAAAATGTTGATCTCCTCAACAAATTCCCATTAGTGAATCAATTTTCCTAAGTTAGGAATTTTTAATTATTGATCCATTAATTTTAATTGAGTGGTCTTTGGGTGTTTTCTCTCGAAACATTTTCTTGGTTTTGGAGATCTCGTGTTCCTTAGTTATCAGACACAAATTGATACTAGAACACCCGTCTAATGCTACCAAAAATCCATTAACTAACATTTCCTCTTGGCAAGGAAGGTGTTCTCTACTATACCCATTTGTTCTTTGAAATAGACTAACTTAGCTCTCCCTAGAGATTTCATAAGTATATTTGCAACCTTTTGATCTGAGGGAATATATTGTAGCTGGACTGATCCATGCTGCACACAATATCTAATGAAATGGTATCATATGTCTATATGTTTCAACATATCATGAAACACTGGATTCTCATAGAGCTTAAAGTAACTCTGATTATCATAGTAGATATTAGTAGCCTCTATCTTTTGACTAAACAGACTAACTAGAAGATTCCAAAGCCAAATAACTTCACATGCGGCCATGCTAGCTTCCATGCACTTTGCTTCTGTAGAGCTCAACGTCATGGAATTTTGCTTCCTGTTGCACCAAGATACAACTGCTGATCCCATCTACATCTGTATAACCACATAACCTGTCACTATAGCCTCGAGTATACCTCAACCCATACTCGACTATGCGCACAAATACCTTAGTATATGCCTTGTTATTGTCCAGTGCAATCTCTTAGGTCCCATTGTAAACTGACTAAGCGTGTTGACCGCGAAGCATACATCTGGTCTAGTGTTGACCAGATACATGAGGGAACTGATCAGCTGTCTATACAAGGTTGGGTCAACTTCCTCATCCTCTGATGCATTGATATTCCTCTACTTCATAATCATAGGCATAGACATAGGCATACAATCTTGCATCTTGAACCTCGTTATAATCTTTGTAGCGTATCTCCCTTGACCAAGGAAGATATCCTCGTCCCTCTGCCATACTTCTAGGCTTAGGAGGTAACACAACAGTTCCATATCTTTCATGTCAAAATCTACTACCAGGTTCCTCTTGCAGTCCTCTAGGAGCCCTAATGACCCAGTCAAAAAGAGGTCATCCACATACAACACTAGGATGAGTGGCTCATCCTATACCATCAAATAGTAAAGGTTGGGATCTGTGTCACTCTTGATAAATCCCATTTTTTTAAAGTAGTTATCAATCCATCCATACCATGCCCTACGAGCTTGTTTGAGCCCGTATAGAGCTCTCTTTAGTCTGCACAATTGTGTGACCCTCTCATGTGTCTCGAAGCCCTCTGTCTATTCGATGTATACTTCCTCCTCTATCACCTCATTCAAGAAACCTCTCTTGGAATCCATCAGGTGAATCTGCCATCCCATCTATGATGTTAGAGATATAACAGACCAAATGGAAGTATATCTGGAAATTGTGGCAAAAGTCTCCTCATAATCTATGCCTTCGTTCTGTACATACCCCTTTGCGAAAAAACTAGCCTTATTCTTCTCCACTCTGTCATCTGTAGTGTACTTGATCTTATAGATCCATCGAGATCCCACAACTAACATATCCACAAGTTTGAACACTACCTCCCAAACATCATTCATAATGATGGAGCTATACTCCTCCACCATGGCATCTACCCACACCTGATGCTGTGTGGCCTCCTGATAGTTGGAAAGTTCAACAACCTGTGCCACCAATGCCTAGTACCTTTTTGGTTGTTTGTGTTCTTTCATGTTCGTCCTAGGAGCTCCTATAAACTCCTCTGCATCCCTCAGTGTCTGACGAACATCCCTACTAGTTCGACCACTAGTGGTGGGAGGATCGACCAACTCATCCTACCTCTGCTACTCCGTTTGCTGTGAACTCACAGGATATCCTGCACCTGAGGTCGTGCTAGTACTAGTAACTATAATAGATCCTTGTGATTATCCTTGCTATTGTCCCTGTGGCTTCTCCTGTGGTTGCCCCTATTGCTGGACTAATGGCTTTTGCTTGCTCACTCTGGTTACCTGCTGGCATCTCATGATATCTCCTGAAGGCCCTATCCTACATGAACTTCATGTCACGTCTCATGATAATATTCTTGCTACTAGGAATATAGATTTTGTATGCCTTTGAGGTTTTGCTATACCCAACGAAGAACCCCTTCTCTATAGTTAAATCCAACTTAGTTTGTTTTTCATCTAGTATATGGTAGTAAGCTACACTGCCAAAGATCCTGAAGTGACTAGCTTCTGGCTTCTTCGTTGAGAAGACTTCTTCTGGTGTTATCTTCCCTAACGCCCTGTGAGGAGCCCTATTTCGTGTATACATTGTTTTGTTACATGCCTCCTCCAATAGGAACTTGGGCATGTCCTGGTCATACAACATAGCCCATGTTTCCCCAACTATAGACTTGTTCTTCCACTCTATAACTCCATTTTATTGTGGATTCTATGGAGTTGTTCACTCCCTCTTGATGCCCTCCTTTGCACAGAAGCCTGTGAAGTCACTGTTTGTGTACTCCTCCATTATCCATGTGAAGTACCTTGATCTTCTTTCTTGTCACATTCTGTTATGAAACCAGCTCAAGAAAAGATAGAAAAGATAGATCAATGCCTTAGAATTCAGCCTCTTCGAGGGGACAACCTCCTTTACATTACATAAATTAACAATTCTTGGATGATTCAAATGAAAAGACCTCCTCTCTATAGATAGGAGTCTAAGGGGTCATAACATAATCAGAGCCTACATAACAATAATAATGTAAGGGTACAATAATAACAATAGTGGGCTTCTATGGGGCACAATAGTAACAATATGGGCACTACATGGGTACATCAATATAATAAGGGGGCTGCACTAATAACAATAAGGGGTTACACTAGTAGTATAAGGGCCTAACATGCCCCTCTCCTTCAAAAGGTGTTGTCCTCAACGCTTGAGTAGTTCTTGATGCTTCTGTATAAAATTATTGTCCTCCCATGTGGAATATTTAGTGGTTAAATTCTTCCACTTGATGAGATACTCTGAAATTGATCGATTTCGTAGTTTTCGGGTTCTTGTTTATGTGACTACTCCAGGTTCCAATATGGTTTTTCCATCCTCTTCAATTTCTGGCAATATTGTTTGAATTGGGATCTTTTGCAACTTTTGAATAAGTGGCCATACTTCTTCGTCCTTCTTCCATTCATCCCTTGC
>APFE030188858.1:5486-18173 GCA_000404065.3 Pinus taeda
CAGAGGTAGAGAAGAGCCAGACTGGCAAACCAATTGTCAATCCTGGAAGTGACAAAGTGGCCATATGGGGTGGACCAACATCTCCCCAAGATAGGAAGGGACTAGGATTTCTTTCAAGAGGAAATCCTTGGTTGGTAGACCCCATTTTCTTAACCTGAAGATCAACGAGGGAATTTGTGACGTTATTCCGATTTAAAATAAATTTTTAGATGCTTCGACACAACTTGTTTTTTCAATTTTAAAGAGTCGAGAAAAAACAAAAGATGACTCTAGTCACCTTCAATTTTTATTGAGCTTGAAGTGACAAGCGCTCAGAGGACCTTTTCCTTTAACGAGTCTGAAAAGGAGAAAAATGGACTTCTCTGGAGATCTAGGTAGAGAGGATTACCAAACCAATCATAAAACTGCAGAATAATTTTTACGGTAGGTAGTTAGTCTTCCCGAATGTTGTGTTCGGTGCATTACGATCGATAGGGCGGTAGACACGGCTTCCTAAGGATAAAGGGTGCAGCCTATAGTAGTCTCCCAATATATATGCGATGGTATGTGGGAGCACAAGTCCATACTGGCACTTATCGTCTCAGATTGGAGGAATCACCCAACCAGCACTGAAAGCAACAGTTACCAGGCTTTATGATGTCGGAATATGTCTCTAGCCTAGACCTCTAGATGTTGCGTTAAGTTCCAAAGCATTCTTAGATTCATTGAGATTTATTTTAAGTTGATCTTGCTTAGTAGTTTGCCTTTCAGGTTCACCACGTGATGTATGTAAAATTCCTAAATGCAGTCTAAGATGATAAATAGACGTTTTAGCTTCTTTCAGCAATAAAAATCCTAGCTACTAAGAGGAAGAAAGTCAAGCATATTTTCTTCACAGAGCACAGAGCACACGCTAATATGCACAGTCCTAAATCAAGCCAAGCATTCAAGATGCAAATGCACATGCATGTATTGGTTTTCAGTTCCCTTAATGTGTAAATGAAACTAAGAAAACTATGTGCAAAAATGAAATACTTTTAAAACGACTGTACTCAACAAAATTTCTTTTTCAAAACGAAGTGAAAACGAGAGAGACACTTTGCGATTTTGAAATGGAAATTGCTTTTCGACACTTTAAAACTAGTAAATCAAGTCTTATGCAATGATAACCGTATAATAAACTATTTAAAACAATGTGATTGCTTTCTAAAACTGAAAACGACAGCTATGACACTTTCAGATCTATAGGCGACAGTTTGACTATGTTATTTTTCGCAAAAGAGAACTAAAACGACGCACAATACATAAAAAACGTTTATAGTTCTTTGCACTAAGGAGGTGGAATAATGCAAGAGAAGGGAGTATTCATAGAAGCACACTGAGTACAGACAACAAAAACTCTTGAATAAGACTGAAAACAGTGAGAAAAATCCACAGTCGGAAGGTAAAATCAGTCCTCCCTGACCATCGCACCTGTTACATAGTGAACTCAGTATGCAGCACAGTTACTCCATTTGGGAAGTGCGATGCAAACAGGCTGCCTTGAAGGCAGGGTGCGATGGTTACTGTGTGAGACTCTGAACGAGACTTCACTCACAGTTTGTAGTTTAGTTTAGTTGTTTAAGCTGAATAAATACAGATCAATGTATGTAAAAACACAGGGGTGATTTTAGAGGTTACTAAAGCCACTACTTAGGGCAATTAGATTGCTTGCAGATCTATTGTTTAATTTATAAACAAAAACTCGGAGATTAACTGAAGCATCATTGATCTACTTTTCATTCATATGATGAATGCAGTTCGAAGGCTAGCTGGCTTGACTTCAGGCTTTGTCTGTATGTTTATAAAAGAAACAAGGATAGATAAGCTAACAAGTAATCTAGTCGCTCCCCGGTGGAGTCGCCATTTTGTTATACGGGAATAGTGTCCACACAGATGCTGCTATTCCCACTAAGATGTGTGGCTATCTTAGAAACAAACAATCAAAGTCTACTGTTGTCTCCTTTTATGAAAATAGATGAGAGGAGAACCAAGAGGGCCAACCTGAGTCTTGCCCTCGATTCCCTCTCCTTCTTGATAGAGTTTTGTTGCTTGCTCTTTGTCTGCTCAGCTTCAAAAGGGACCTGTAGAATCACAGCAACATACTACTATGCAAGAAACAAGGATCTAAATTCACAAATAATGTAGGATCAGATGTACATTAACCATATACAAGCACAACAAATACACCAGGATATGGAAAGAAACAACAATAGCTTTATTCAGATAAAAGTAGCAAGAGGATTACAACCATGAGCAGTTCTGACCCAGCATCATCCTCTAGCTAAGAAGCCCTTCTTTCACCTCAAGTAAAGAAAAATCACCCAATGATGTGAATGTACACAAGAATACTAACAACACTTCTCTATAGATTACAAAATTCCAGCCTCTAGATCTCTGTGATGAGGGATCCATATATAGATGATTACAGAGAGGTGAGTCATCCTTTGGGATCTTGATTAGTGTCTTCTCTTTGATAGTTCCTGATTCCACTTGGAGAATGAAGATCTCTTACTCATCCCTGGTCGAAAATGGAGTGGCAAGTGTCAGAGGGGAAGCTTCTGGATGATTCCATGATCTTCCACCTCGCATTTTGGTCCCTGCCATTTATCCATTCCCGACCATCGCACCCTACATAGGAGCAAAACAGTATGCATCGCACGGTGCACCCTGTACATTGGGAAGGTGATATGCATCGCACCCCCTGCATGGAGCTTTTAGTATGGTCCAGTTTTGACCATTTATGAGCAGTTTTCAGTGGAGAACTTCTGGGAGATGATGCAATCAGTTGACCTTGTTCCTTTAGGAAGTGAAGCAACCCTTTTGGGGACTTAAGAGTCCTCAATTTATGGACATTTGTGATTGGGGTTGAAGTGCCCAAAAATGTCTATAACAAGGCCACAACCCCTTTTAGGTAGGGCTCAGATTTTATCCATTATGCCCCAATGATGTGGCCATACCATTTGCAACCACTCGGGAAGATTCATCTCATGTTCAGTCGGAAGCTGAAAGGGCTAACAAATTCATTGAGCGCATTCAACACATCCACCAGCAGGTCCATGATATATTAGATAGAGCCAATGCTAATTACAAGTAGTGCCATGATCAGCATTGAGTGTTGCATAAGTTCCAGATGGGTGACAAAGTTTGGCTACATTTATAGAAGGCACACCTTGATGGACCCCACCGCAAGCTTCACCCGCTTCGATATGGGCCATACACCATCACTAAGGTCATCAGTAACAATGCCTTCGAACTTAGCATCCCACCTTTCCTTGGCTTGCACCTAGTGTTCAATGTAGATCACATTTGGCCATACTTTCCACCATTGTTGGATACATCTGACATTGCAGAACAACTCACACCAACAGAGCTCAACCTAGACTACATTGAACAAACCACAACTAGTCAGATCATGGACACACAAATCAAGAGTGTTTGCCAATAGAGGATACAACTATATCAAGTTATCAAAATAGGACAACTCCTTCACCAAGGCAAATGGTTCACTAGGGACTAGTTTCAACAGAAATTTCTTCACCTCATGGAGGCTCTACACACAATGGGGACCATTGCTGCTTAAGGGGGGAGGAATGATTCAGGTGGATATTGGTGGCCACCCGCCTATTCCACCTAGATCCCCTAGTCAGTTTCATTTGTTTCCTTGTTCATTTCAGCATTTACTATTTTTAGTAGTTTTTCAAGTACTAAACTTTCAGAGCAATTTTGACCCCTTAAACGATGTTTTTTTGTGGTCCGCAGCAGGCTTGTAGCCATTGGTAGGGGCTTTCAATGAAACTTGTAGTACTCAGAGAGACCTTTCGAACAAGGTATCGTACGTGACAAATGAATATAATATGACTCAGTTATGACTCTGGGAAGTTTGGTACGCAACTAACCCCAACAAAGCCCACAAACTCTTGGTGTTACATCTCCTGGGGTTAGGGTTTTGGTTGTTTAGGATTTTCTCATTTTTTCCAATAATAAATAGACCCTTGAGCCTCATTGTAACACAGTTAAGAGGCATGTAGCCACCACATCTCTTCTCATAGATAAGCTACCATCGTTTGAGCTATCTTATTTCCATTATGTTTGTAAGCATAATTCAGTATTTTTATATTAATGAAATGCAATATTTTTTGTTGCATCTCTGTGTTTATGATTATATCTATAAGTTGTTGCATTCCTGTTTAAGTTCAGATCAATAATGACTCGTGTTCAACATTGACGAAAATACTCAGCAAAACAATCTTTATTACTATCTAGTGACTCATGTTCAACATTCACAAAAATGCCTAATAAAACATCGACAAGCAATCTCTACTACTAACTAGTAACTCTGGTTTAATATCCACAAGAATAATAAAAAAACATACACAAAATGATTATTCACTATCTTAAAATCATGTAAAAATGAAATTCATCAAATATACCTTTACCAATCGGCATGATCCAATGAAAAGCCTTAAGCTTAGTTATATTTAATAATTAAAAATTAAGCACCAATTATATCTTTCAATATATCATATTTCAACTCCATATATTTAAAATATAAAATAATTATTAGATATTTTAAATATAAAATATATTTATTTAAAATAAGTAAATATGATGGTTTTCTAAACCGAAAAATATTATTTATTTTTAAGGCTATATCAACTCTTGTCTTCAAATCAAAATATAAAATAAGCTCGCTCTTCAAATTTAATACCCGGTGCCTCTTTTTGAGCATTGATATTGTGAAGGAATATGATATCGTCTGCTGGCTTTCGATTTCCAGTACTTAAATGAGACAGCTTTTGATTCGGAGGTCCACAGACATCGAATACTTCATTTAGTGATATACTTAATTGAGTTACCACGGTGATATACTTTATTTATAGATATCATGTTGAGATTTTCTGTTTATTAAATTTGGCAAAAATCTCATGTAGGTGACAACAATAGGATTTGTTGCTATATTAGCTCCATTATTCTTGAGGAGGAGTTATTGCATCCTATATTTGTTGTGAGAGAATTTATGATCCAGTTTTCTACTCCTAGCTATAAAAATATAAGCCTATAGAGGATATTGGGTAGTGAGGAGAGTGTGTGAGGAATTAAAATTGTTGTAATCTCCTATTGAATAATAAGATTGTCGATGCCTCCGTTTTGGTGGATGTAGCCCAGATTGGTTGGGTGAACCACGTTAAATCTTTGTGTTATTTTTATGATATTTGTATGTGTTGTGTATGCTTTTTAAATTTCCGTTGCGCATTGTTTGCTCCAACAATTGGTATCAGAGCATGTTGTGGAGCTGGTACGTGTGACAGATACGCCAAGTCTGCTGTGGAAGGTGGAGCTTTTCCATTGGCGCGGTTTCGTCGAGAACAATCACGCCAATTTTGAGCCAAAGGAAGGGTTGGCACATTTTATTTAGGAACAGTCGCGCTAACTAGCGCAGTGTTGAGCCTTATTATCGCGCCAACGTGCCAGAAAGTGCTATTGGCGCGAAAATGAAAGGATTAATCGCGCCAATCTCATGCCCTGCATCGATTTCATTTGTGGCACAGATCTTCCACCGTCAAGGAGCGCCAAGTCCCTTTCGGAGCGCCAAGCATTTTTCGCTTTGGTAAAACTGCAATTTTGTTTTTTTTTTTTTTTTGAAATTGTAATATGCCATGACATTGTACGGCAGAATCATTTTATGCTAAGGTAAAGGCAGTATAGTATAAGGCAAAGGAATTTTAAATAAAAAACTTCATTTATTAAAAAGTTGGAATTGGAGATTTTTTGTTTATTACAACATGGCAAAAACTCAGAGTGCTCATTCTGAGATCGAGAAGTTCAATGGAAAAAAAAACTTTGAGATCTAGAAAGTGAAGATGTATGATCTACTTGTGCAACAAGGCATGGCGAAGGCATTGTTGGGAAAAGCCAAACAACCTTACACCATGACAGATGATGAATGGAGCGACTTGGATGAAAGAGCACTAATCAGTATTCAACTGTGTTTGGCGGATGATGTTTTGTTTAACATCGTGTCAGAGAAAACTGCTGCTGGTTTGTGGACAAAGATTGAGAAGATGTAGATGACAAAATCCTTAACCAATAGGATTCTTATGAAGCGATAGTTTTACAGTTTGCGCATGAAGGAAGTTACATCTATTACTGATCATTTGAATACCTTTAATACTCTCCTGGTGCAATTAGAAAGTATAGAAGTAAAATTTGAATCAGAAGATAAAGCTATAACTTTATTATGCTCGTTGCCCGAGTCATGGGATCATTTTGTTACTTCTATAAGTTTTAGTTCATCAAAAACCCTTGAATTTGATGATGTTGTTGGAGCTTTGTTGTCTAAAGAGACAAGGACGAGGTCAAATTCAGAAACCTCTACATCATAAGCAATGATGGTCAGAGGTCATTCTAAAGAAAGACGCTTCAGTAAGCACAACGACTCGCGTTCAAAATCGAAAGGGAAGAAGAGTAAGGCAAAGTGCTAGTTTTGTGGCAAATCGTGACATTTGAGGAAGGACTGTTGGAAGAGACAACAAACATCCAAAGAAGACTCTTCGACAGAGAAGAAATAAGAAAACACGACAGATACAGGTTCAGCATCCGTTTTAGGTATGAGCGATGAAGTGTTGTCAATTCATTTGTGTAATCACATGTGCATTCATAGAGAATGGTTCACAACTTATAAATCAATCAATGATGGAGTAGTTTACATGGGAAATGATGTCACTGTAACATTGCGGGAATTGGAAGCATTCAACTTAAAATGTTTGATGGGACAAATAAAATTCTAACTGATGTAAGACATGTACCTGAATTAAGAAAAAACCTCATTTCACTAGGAGTACTAGACACTAAAGGATATAAACTTTTATTCAAGGTGGAGTAATGAAAGTTTTTAAAGGAATTTTACTAGTAATGAAGGCAAAGAAGGTTGGAAATCTTTTTTAGTTAGAAGGAAGAACAGAGTCAGATCATGTTTCTACAGTGTCTGAAAACGACAATAATTCTATTCGTTTATGGCATAAAAGGTTGGGCCATATGAGCGAAAGAGGTTTAAAGATTTTATCTGATCGTAAGTTACTTCCTAATTTAAAGTCTGTTAAGTTAGATTTCTGCAAACATTGTCTGTTTGGGAAACAAAGCAAGAAGAAGTTTAAAACTGGAAAACATACTAGTAAGGGAATCCTTGATTATATCCATTCTGATGTTTGGGGTCCATCCCCTACAACCTCATATGGAGGATCGTCATATTTTGTATCTTTTATTGATAGTTTCTCTAGAAAAGTGTGGGTCTACATGTCAAAGTAGAAGTTTGATGTATTTACAGTTTTCAAACAGTTTAGAGCATTAGTTGAAAACATCATTGGAAGAACCATTAAATGTTTAAGAACTGATAATGGTGGTGAGTTTACTTCAAAGGAATTTGATAATTGTTACAAGGATGCTGGGATTGAAAGACATAAGACCAATGTATATACTCCTCAGCAAAATGGAGTTGCTGAACGCATGAACAAGACTCTTTTAGAGAGAGCAAGAAGTATGCTTAGTAACACCAATTTATAGAAGGAATTGTGGACAGAAGCGGTGGCTACAACTTGCTGTTTGATAAATCGATCACCATCAACTACAATAGGATGCAAAATTCCTCAAGAGGTATGGAAAGGTCATCCTTGTGATTATTCTAAACTAAAAGTTTTTGGTTGTGATGCATATGCTCTAGTTCCGAAACATCAACATTCTAAATTAGATCCTAAATCAAAAAGATATATCTTTGTTGGATATGGTGATGGGACTAAGGGATACAGATTGTGGGATCCTACTACTCACAAGATCATCATTAACAAATATGTTAAATTTAATGAATCCTCACTTGAAAATTCAGATGTAGATGATAAATTGAAACACGATAATGTATCTAAGCTTCAACACATTCAGTTTGAAACCAGTTCAAATACTAATGATAGTCAAGATGAACATGGTTCAGATGCAAGTCATGAACAAGTTTCAGATGCAGATCATGAACATGTTTCCGATGTAGATCATGAAGAAGTTCCTACAGATAATAATCAACAAATTGTGGAAGTACCAGAAACATCTTTAAGGAGGTCCACAAGAATGAAATGTCCTCCTAAAAGGTATGATGATTATGTTACTTCAGTTGCTT
This sequence comes from Pinus taeda, assembly GCA_000404065.3. Classification (NCBI taxonomy): domain Eukaryota; kingdom Viridiplantae; phylum Streptophyta; class Pinopsida; order Pinales; family Pinaceae; genus Pinus; species Pinus taeda. The sequence goes on from APFE030188858.1 coordinate 13,669, forward strand.
TAACTGCTAACAATGATGAACCTTTGTGCTATCAGGAAGCTGTAGAAGGTTCTAAAAGTGAAAAGTGGAAAGAAGCTATGAAGGGCGAAATGATGGCATTAGTTAAGAATGGCACATGGGATCTGGTAGAACTTCCTAAAGACAGAAAAACTGTGGGATGTAAATGGGTTTACAAATTGAAAAGGGGTGTTGATGATACAGAAGACAAGTACAAAGCAAGGCTGGTCACAAAAGTTTTTTCTCAGAAAGCAGGCATTGAATTTAATGAGATATTTTCACCAGCTGTAAAAATTGTTACAATCCGTATTGTATTAGCATTAGTCGCTTTACTTGATTTAGAATTATAGCAACTAGATGTTAAAACTACATTTTTACATGGAGATTTAGATGAGAAGATTTACATGGAACAACCGGAAGGGTTTTTTCAAAATCGCAACAAGAAATTTGTCTGCAGGCTCAAGAAATCATTGTATGGTCTGAAGCAGTCACCTCGACAATGGTACAAGAAATTTGATTCTTTCATGATGAGTCAAAATTATATAAGAAGTGAATATGATCTTAAGTATGGGGGATTACACAGTGCATTATATTAGATATCATTTCGGGATTCAACTGCGTTAGGTAAGTCATTCACGTATGACCATTTCCATGAGAGGTAGTTGTAACTGACTAACTTCTCATGATTTTTGAATAGTTCACTTAGCACTCATTGCATCGGGTGATGCTCACAGGGATGAATATGATCATTGTGTTTACTTTAAGTAATTAAGTAATGGCATGTTCATTATCTTAGTGTTGTATGTTGACGATATGCTTTTAACAAGCAAAAGCATAATAGAGATCAACAGGTTAAAGGCTCAGATGGCTAGGACATTTGATATGAAAGATCTAGGAGCAACAAGACAGATTTTGGGCATGGAGATTTTCAGAGACAGGGGCAATGGTAAGCTGTGGCTATCACAACAGAAGTATATTGAGAAAATACTCTTGAGGTTTGGTATGAACAATGTGAAGCCTATGTCAGTCCCTTTAGCTTCCCATTTTAAGCTTTCTTCTAGTTTATGTCCTAATACAAATGAAGAAAAAGAATATATGTCTTGAATGTTGTATGCCAATGTAGTAGGTTGTTTGATGTATGCGATGGTTTGTACTCGACCAGATATTTCACATGCAGTTGGGGTTGTCAGCAGGTATATGGCAAATCCAGGAAAAGAACACTGGCCAGCAGTGAAATGGGTGCTTCGGTATTTGAGAGGCATAAGTGATTATTGTATCACTTATAACAGGAGTAGTGAATTTGTTTGCGGATATGTTGATTCCGATTTTGTAGGTGATTTGGATAAGAGAATGTCAACATCAGGGTATGTTTTTACTCTTGCAGGTGGAGCTATTAGCTAGATGTCAAAGCTACAGAACATTTTTGCTTTATCCACTACTGAAGCAGAATACATAGCTACTTCTCATGCTTGAAAAAAAGCGATTTGGTTGAAAGGTTAGTTTGGTGAGTTTGGTAGGTTATAGGACAACATCAAGTTATTTTGTGATAGTCAAAGTGGAATTCATTTGGCTAAGAATCCGGACTATCATAGTAAATCAAAGCATATACCTATCAAGTACCATTTTGTAAGACAGGTTATCACTGAAAGGGGAGTCTCTCTTGAAAAAGTGCATACAAAGGAAAAATTGTGCAGACATGTTCACGAAACCAGTTTTGTTAGAGAAGCTACGTTGGTGTCTGGCTTCTCTTGGCTTGCAGAAAAGATAAAAGTAATAAAGAAATAGGGTATCCGGCTAATTGTTGTCAAGGTGGAGATTGTTGAGATTTTCTGTTTATTAAATTTGGCAAAAATCTCATGTAGGTGACAACAATAGGATTTGTTGCTATATTAGCTCCATTATTCTTGAGGAGGAGTTATTGCATCCTATATTTGTTGTGAGAGAATTTATGATTCAGTTTTCTACTCCTAGCTATAAAAATATAAGCCTATAGAGGATATTGGGTAGTGAAGAAAGTGTGTGAGGAATTAAAATTGTTGTAATCTCCTGTTGGATAATAAGATTGTCGATGCCTCTGTTTTGGTGGATGTAGCCCAGATTGGTTGAGTGAACCACGTTAAGTCTTTATGTTATTTTTATGATATTTGTATGTGCTGTGCATGCCTTTTAAATTTCCGTTGCACATTGTTTGCTCCAACATATCAGACACCATGTGTTAAAAAAAAACCATATATTATCCATCGATTTGAAGGAACTATCTAATCTTCAACTTTCATATATATGTGAGTATTTGTATTTTTTCCTAAATAAGTTTTATGCTACATTATTATTGTTTTTAATAATACTTATATTTAAATTTCATACCCTTCTTTGAATCTGATTGGAGGAAAAAAAAAGTGGAAAGACCAACTAATTTCGATTTCGAGGATAAACCCATCTTCTAAGTTACTTATTAAAAAAGTTCGAGGTGACTTGATGTGATGATGGCACTTATTAAAAGAAACAAAATTAAAGAAAGTATTGATCGTGTGGTAATTTATATAGAAGTAGTCTACCTAGGCGGTAGAATGGCCCGGTTTCCGTTGACGCTTGGAAAAGCGTCCGACTCCGACCGTCGGCAATTTCTCTGCCCTCCGCCACCCTCTGCGAGCTCCACCACCATCCTGCATTAAATTTCTGATTTGATCGGATCGGCCAATCCGCACCGCGGAGAGTTAATGCGCGTTCCAATTTGAAATTTTGCAAACCACGGGCTGCTCCCCTTCCCAACTCGACTCGGCCCTGCAGCTCACTCACTCCCGGGCTCGACTGGGCGCTATGTAACTTACCAAAATACCAACGATCTTTACAGTGCTATGCAACCTCTCGTGGCATAGGGTGAAATCATGCTTAATTTTCTCTGTAATATATTCTTCGCAATTTACTCATTGTGATGGTTTTGAGTCAGCAATTACAGTGTTTTTGCAGTTGTTGTGAGTTAGCAGTAATTTTTCCTCAGAAAATTTTACAATTTCCTTCTGCAATTTGATTGTATCTAAAATTGGGTTCAAAGGATATATGAACAAATGGCATGTTTTGATCTTCTTGTTTGGGGCAATGGCGTGGCATTGTAAGGGTTTGGTCTTGCTTCTTGGCAGGTATGACCCAGAAGAATTTGACAACCACTTTACCTTCTTTTGCAGTGATGGCATTCAAATGACAAGCGAGGTCAATTCAGATTTCATTGAAAAAGTATCAGAAAGTAGGGGAAGGAATGTTGGAACGATGAGCACTAAAGATTCATTAGATGAATATGTATCGGTGGAAAGTCTTGCTCCCTTGGCAATGCAGAAAATCGAGACCCTTGCATTGGAGGGGCTTAAAATCCAATCCAGTATGGCAGATGAAGATGCTCCTTATTATGTAGATCCATTGCCATCGGTTGAATTTAACTATGGAAATACACACAAAGGAGGAGGTCTTGCAGTGATGGATGGGGTTGCAAGTATGCATAAGCTTGTCTTCAAGGATTCATATGAAAACCCTATTCAAACGGGAGGTATACTGGCCAGTGCCATCTCTTTGGAAAAGTGGATGGAGCTTGATATGGCAATTGCCAATGAAGCTGATCAAAACGAGAACACTCATACAGTCAAGGTTGCTCATCAGAGCAACTCTCACTGGATTTTTACGAGAACACTCATACAGTCAAGGTTGCTCATCTGAGCAACTCTCACTGGATTTTTACATGGCAGCCAACTTTAGAAGGGCTCTACAGCCTTGCTGTAATCACAATTTTGTAGTCCAGACTAGAATTTGTTGTGGCCACTTATATACAGGTCCTTGTTTCATGCAATGAAATTTAATGTTTTATATTTCAAAATCTTTGGCTCAAGGTCATGATTTTGGAAGTGTTTTGTTTATTATTTATCAATCAAACAATCAATTACTCCTAAATCTTACATATGTATCCAAGATCTCTGGGTATTTCTGCTTATTTTGTTTATTACAGATTCATTGCTTCAAGAGTTTGCATATTCTCAGTGCTTTTGTAGGATTCTTTGGATAGTGTTAATGTTTTATGTTTAATTTATAATGTCCTTTGAGATCTACTTGGTCCGTATTGAAAAATGAGTTTAATCAGAGTTTCAGCCAGATATTTTATCAAGGATGTGTTTTACAGATCTCATTTCTAAGTAAGCAGTCCTGAGCATAGGCTTCATAGGCTTATTGGGTTTATTGAATCTTGTTGTGTTCAGTAGCTTCATTTTACACAGGTTGATATTTAAACTTGTCAAGATAAATTATTCTATAACAAGTTTACATACATTTTAGAAATTTTCAGGGAGCTTAATGGGGTTTGGTCAAAGTTATTCTGAACAGCCTCCTTAATTGATCTCTGTTTGAAACAAAACAAAACTGTGTATGTGGCTTTCCCCGCCATTTGGACTTCCTTATTCATATGGTTCAGTCCATGAAATTAACCTGAATTATTCAAGAACTCCAGTGGTTGCTGGGAGCTTTACATT
>APFE030188861.1:2029-12986 GCA_000404065.3 Pinus taeda
TAAAAAATATAAGATTGGATGATAGAAATCATTCACAGGAATTTAAAAAAAAATGATTAGAAAAGGTGAATATTTTAAATATCTGACTTTAAACCAGGCCTAGAGTTCAATGCGAACCAATGATTTCCACCCAGGAAAAGGGAAGGCACAGAGAATCATGAAATGACAAAATAATTGAGAAATTCACAAACCCTTTGAATATTATACAATATTATACACTGGGCTGGTTCCTAAAGACTAATGGAAAATTTAGCAGAAAAGTAATGAAAAGATAAAAATGTATAAAAGTGAGATTTGAATTCAATGATAACATATACAAACCAGGAACAGATATGCATAATAAAAAGTGAAACTCTCTACACAGTACGCAAATAATATATCCATTCACAAATACTTCAACAGTACTAGCATGTCTTCATCCTCCATTGATGGGGAATATTTTTTTATAACCATACAATTTCTAAGAATGTGTTCCTTCCAGAAACCCCCTAAAGGTGATTGAAACTATTCAACTCACATTTTGTTATGTGACGAGCGTGGCTGTGTAGGATCAGAAATTTTGTCTCGGCCTTTTGTGCCTTTGGCTATTGCTCATTGTCTCGGCCTTTTGTGCCTTCGGCTATGGCTTTCTGTGCCTTCGGCTATTGCTCATTGTGCATATATGACACTTCACAGCTCTTAATTCGATTGAGTTGCAGGGTTCATTGAGCGGAACATATGAATTCCATTAGGCATTGTGCACACACGATATGCATTGAGTTGCAGGACACTGAATCGATCTTGGCGTAAATCCACACTCTCACTGGCCACTCAAACCTAATACCGTGGGAATCGGCCAATGGGCCTTTTTTGTTTGTAAGAACAACCCCACTCGGTTTAAAAGCTTCAGTAGCTTCAGCAATGAGCGGCATCCGCGAGTATCTGACCTAGTGCCAGCCAAACTAAATGGTCGAAACATTCTTGGGGAGTTTCGACCATGAGATTCTTCCCCACTCCTCCCATCCCAACAACGGCAACTGCTCTTAACCCAAGCCGTACTGCAATATCCATGTAAATGAAGAATAACAGCGATGTCATCTTCCGTGCCCACAATCTGAGATTTTTCAACCAAACAGAGCTCTGAAACTGCAATTTTTTTGGGGGTTCTCTAATTATCCAGCTTTCTAGGACCATATTTGACACTCGCGTGCATCTTGCTTTGTGATTCTCCCCTTAGATCTGCCAATCCGCGTGACAAAAGCCTCAGCTAAGTTTCGTTTTCTCTGTTTTGCTCACCCTGTTCTTCACTCTGATACCTCTTTATGCTCACATTATCGATTGTTCCGCGGAACGGCAACGAATAACTTTACCTTTTTCTTTGCCAAGAATATTTAGGCCGATAGGCCTTCCTTTGAAAGGGACCTTCGTCGTCCCTTTCATTCTCCAGCTGACACGTGGCGTCGGGTCCCTTTCGTCCTCACGCTGACAGCTGGCATCAGGCGAGCATAACCCCTCGCAGTCTTTTGCGGTTCTGTTTGGTTACTGTCGATGACCAGTTGCACAGCATCATGATCCAGGGAACGAAGTTAACTGTAGCCCACGGATTAAGCTAACGCGCATAATTCCTGTAGCTCAGAAATAACGGTACTCGACCACCCTGAAATTTCACATTTAAAAACCTACTGCGTCAAATATTCCTTCATTTGGTAATTCTCTTCCAGGTACTCAGTTTATTCTCTCTGGTATACACCTAGTACCTTATGGATCCAGAAAATTCCAATCGTCACTGGGAAGCGATCCTGCGATGAAACTCTACGATGCTTATCTGACGGTTATGATTCACTGAGGTAGGGTTAGGGTAACTACCCATTGTGTTGTTGCTGGCGGAATTCATCCTTTCCCTGTCTGTGAGTGGTACAGACCTCTGCAAGTTACCCTTGTGAAATTGGTTCTCTGAGACGATAATGGCGTCATCCCACTACATTCATTCTGTGGTGTAGTAGTTAACCTTTCCTTTGCTCCAGGTTATCCAAGAAATCTGTATTTGATTGTGGAAGAAAACCCTCGATTTCTCTTCCCCGGTGACTATTCTCAAGAAAAGGAGTCGTTCCCTTCATGGTAGACTCATGTAAGCTCTCTCTGGCCAGTTTGAGTCATTTGACCAGTTATTTACTTTGATTTCTTGTAATGGTTTAAACCCTAACAAGGTAGTTACCTCTTATTGCAGGCGGAGTAGCACGATTACAACTCGGCTTCCAAAGGAATCAATTCAAAGGGTTTACACAATCTCGTTTATCCTTCACTCGCAAGTTGGAAACTGAATGATACCGTGGTATCTTTCTGTGTTTTGTCATACCTTGCCTGCTCTTTGCGATTTACGGGTTCTCTCGAGATTGTTTATGAAACCATCAAGAAGGTTTCATCAAATTGTAAAATGTTTTCAAATGTTGGCTGTGGTGAGCCTTGTAATGTTGTTTATTGAACTTTTTTGAAGTGTGAGGCCCTTGGCCCTTGTGTTAGTAATGAAATGCCAAACGAGAAATATTTATTGGGGATTTTCAGCCTCATATTCTGGACCCTAACATTGATAGCTCTGGTCAAGTATGTTTTCATTGTCCTCCGAGCGGATGATCATGGGGAAGGTAACTTCAGGCTCTTTTAATTGTTTTTTAATAAAATATTTTGAGTTATGCGAATTGAGTTTAGTTTAGGTGGTTCGGTTCAACACTGGTTATTCTCATCGTTCTTAAGTCAATCAATTTATATTGAAGGCTTTAACGCAAATTTTTATGCAAACTGTTTTCCCGACTGTAACCAGTGGCCAATATTTTGAGTTATCCCTGTCCTCTAAGCAGGCTTTTATGCAAACTGTTTTAAGTACACATATATCCATTTGGGTTCTCTAATATAATTCAGATAACAATGTTTAAGGCCCATTTCTTTTGTTGTTCTGTGCAAAAAATTGGTCAAATTTATCTTACTCCAATCCAATAGATTTGAAAGATTCATAGTTGTTCAGATGGCTATATTTTGACATTAAGTAGAACAACAATTAGGCTATAATTCTTGTGCACCACTGGATTCACTTTTAATATGTTACCCAGGTTCTGTTTGCAGGTGGTACTTTTGCAATCTACTCCTTGTTATGTCAACATGTGAACATTGCTGGGAAAAGTACTGGTGAACAGTTTCGCCGTCTACCCTCGGATGCCAATCTGAAATTTTTCAGTAAAGGACATGTCCTGGATATTTCCTCCAAGACAAAGCAAATGCTTGAGAAAAGTTCAACTGCTCAAAGAATTTTGCTCATCTTTGTTATGCTTGGCACTAGCATGGTAATTGGAGATGGAGCATTGACACCTGCAATATCAGGTTCATCTTTTACCTTTGTAAAAACTTCATTCGTCCATCTGCATTGAACCCTTTTCAAAAGACTGAAACCAAACCTATTCGGCAGTACCCTTCACAAGAATCGGGACTTGAGTGAGAGTATAGTATTTAGGGTAGGCTGCCCTTTCATTAAGGAGTGTCACAGTACAGTGAGTTGGGAAATAATTTTTTTTCTCAAGTTTAGGGGGAGAGTAAGGATCAATATAACAATATTTATGGGAAATCATATTTTTTTCTCAAGTTTCGGAGGAGAGTGAGAATCAATACAACAATATTCATGGGAAATCATTTTTTTCTCAAGTTTCAGTGGGAGAGTGAGGATCAATACAACAATATTCATGGGAAATCATTTTTTTTCTCAAGTTTCAGAGGGAGAGTGAAGATAAATACAACAATATTTATAGACATGTGACTATTATCACAATATTTCTCATTATCATGTCACATACATGAAATTGAATTTGGGTGGGGAAATAACAACCATTCTGCCTGACCACCAACCACCAGATATACCCCCAATTGACTCACAGTACAGTGAGTTTATTCCATCGAAATTGTGTATTTTTCTTCTTTCTTAGTGGTAATGTTGTCTTAGTGGTAATGCCGTCTAGAATTGAGAATCCCAACCAGGGAATCCTGGTGTCCCGACAATAACCCATTTATGAAATTCGCTAATGAGCCCAGGCCCATCTGGGTAGGGCCTGCCCTCTCTTTGTTGTATGCCAAAGTAAGCTAATAGACTTTAAACTATTTTCTTTCAAAAAGCTGGGATCATAATGGAAGGTCTGTAAGGACCTAAGGACCTAATAACCACATGGTTATATTTAACCTCGGGTCAAACCAATTCACACTCTTTAAATAATAAGTGAAATTTCCAGTAAAGATTATTATTCTCAATCCTTTTCCAAAAGTAGTCTGTTGGTTTTGAATACAGGATTAAAAATCAAGGTTTAGATATTATTATTCACTTTACTGAACCATAAAATCACTTCCTTGATGCTTTCATTCCAACTATATCTTACTCTTGTTATTTCAAATTTTCGACTTGGGCAGTGCTCTCAGCTATTCAAGGAATCCAGTCAAAGAACCCAAAAATGAGCCAGGGTAAGTAATATATAGAGCAATAATGTACCCTTTGACATACAAAATTATAGCATCTTCGCATTAAACTCTAAAGTCTATATCCTTCAATTCAGAGAGTTGTTCAATCATATTAAATAACAACAAAGTATTTGTATGTCTGAAATATAATTTGTTGCGTACTGCTGATTATGGATTCCCTGAAAACCCTGCTAGACATTATAATCCCTAAAATTCATGACTCTTTTGTACGCAGATGTTGTTGTATTGGTATCAGTTGTAATTCTTGTATTTCTCTTCTTTCTTCAAAAGTTCGGTACATCCAAAGTGAGCTTCCTGTTCTCCCCTATAATGGTTATGTGGTTCTCTTCAACAGCCATTATTGGGGCCTATAATATTGGAGCACATTATCCAGGTGTATTCAAGGCATTGTAACCTCACTACATTTTCTATTTCTTTGCTGAAAATCATAAGCAAGGATGGGTGAGGCTGGGAGCTGTTTTCTTATGTGTAACAGGTTTGTGCTCAATTCAAGATATTCTATAATGCGTGCCTTAAAACTTTGAATTTCTTTACCTTTTTCAAGTCAAAGCAATATCTTTTCTTATGTTTTTAAACACTAATTTCATATCTCACAGTATATATCCTCTAATCACTTGTTAGTAAGAGAGACGTTGCCTTAGCTGGCCTTTTATCTGTTTAAATCAGGTGCAGAGGTCATGTTTGCTGACTTGGGCCACTTCAATAAGAGATCTATTCAGGTTCAAATGATTTCCACAATCAAAAAATTGTTCCATCTAAGTTCTATGGGTGTATCATTGACTAGAATCATAAGAAATTTCTGCTTCTAAGCTCTATAGGTGTTTCTTGGACTAGAATCATAAGAACTTTCTACTTCTTACTGTAGATTGCCTTTTCTCTGATGGTTTATCCAACTTTAATTCTCACATATGCTGGCCAGGCAGCTTACCCGATCAAGAATCCAGGACATATAAGTGATACATTCTCTACTGGATTTTGAATTAAAGGGTTAAATCCTCATGCTATTCCTCATTGAGTTATTGATGATGCGTTAGTTATATATATGGGTTTTCGTTTTTGTTCTGAAATATATGTTTATATTTCAGTAAAAGTTCCGGAAACAGTTCATAGTGCATCTACAGTCATAATACAGTTGCATGTCGACGTACTCATTTCTTGTTTTGTTTGATTACCACCCTTCTGGAACTGCTCACAGTTTCCCCCTTCCATGACCTGAGAGGTAAATCCAGAAATATCAGTTCCTTCTTAGCCAGGCTTCCATAACTTTTGGTTAATTAATTTACTGAGTGTAACATTTAGCATCTCGAACACCTGATTATGGGAATCCAATATCATGGTGATCATATAGAACAAACTGCATAAAAACAATGGGAGAGGTACTATGCTTTAGGAAGCGTGAAGCATTCCCAGATTTGCTGGCATCTATTACAAAGTTTAATTGTGGAAAAGCCTGACAGGAGGCCTGTTTCTGCTGCTTGTTCTCAGACAAGATATCAGAAACATTACCCCATTTTGTCCATCTTTCTTGCACATGATTGAGATTAACGATATATTCATTGTCACTGTGACAAGGAGTTGCCTGCTCTTCAAAAGAGACAACCTGACCTGTATATTCACAAATAGAAGTGCATGTTGCAATTGCATCCCATGACCTCACACCCCACCTCTTATCACTGGTTCTAAAAACCTCTAAATGGGTATTCAACCCTCTTTGAGTTACTCCATTCCTACAACGTGGAGGACACCTACACTGCTCATTGCATTCATAGATTAATGGGATTACCCTTTACAAGAATACCCTTTGAATTGTATGGCATTTGTTTGCCATTCCTCTGAGCACACAAGCACCCAATACTTGAATCACACCCACCTATACATGCACATCCCTCAGCAAAGTCCAACTGCACTGAACAATTTGGGTGCTTGATACATCTATCGGTATACTCAAAATGGGGTGGCCCGTTTTCATTGTCTACAGTGTTAACAAGACAAACATGCAACTTCTCACTTCCCAAGGATATGTCTGAATGAAGAAGACCTATTCTTGATAGGGGTTGTGATTTCCAGAACCTTGTGTTTTTTAGAATCATCGAACCAAGCTTTGGTTGACCTGGTAACCTCTGAAGCTTGTACTTAAAAACACCACATCCTGAACACCCTTTATCTAACCAAAAGTGTTCAATTTATAAAGACCATCATATATATAAATTTTACCAGAAGGAGACCTGCTGTCTTTGATGCCACGAACAACTTTGATCTCAACTCCATAGTGCATGCTTCGTTCCAAAGCAAGGTTACCTCTCTCAAGCTTTTGATCAACGCTCTGCTTCTTATGCCCTATGTAATTATTTCCTCCTTGCCCAGTGTAAACCAACACCTCACCCTCATCATCATCATCTTCATAACCCCCTGAAGCAATGACACTGATTGCCACAGGCTCATTCCATTGATTGTTTCTAGCAGTAATGTAATTTATACCAGCCTGAATTGGGCCATGTAAACCAATAACACAGAGTTCCATTCGGAAATAAAAGTGATCACCCACATGAACGCCTAGGACTGAACCTATATATCTTTTACTTCTGTTTATACAATGCCCTCTATCCATCATCATGGTCCCTGCCCATGAGTGAGCACGCCTTGTTCCTCCACCACCTGCTTCGTTGCAGGATTCATCTTCATTCATCAGATTGTGCCGCAAGGCATCATATGTCCTCAGAGCCTTCCTGACTTGTTCCCTGTCATCGTCATTTGAGGGTGCATTCTTTTCAGTGGCACGAAAACTAAATGTCCATTTGCTACTTCGTTTGCGTTTTTTACTATATGCTATCGTCTTTGCAGGAATATTTTCATGTGCATGAGGGATTGAGCCTGTTCCAGGCACACACAGGTCCTTGAAACTACTCAAGCTTCTATCGAGAGCAGATCCCAATTGACTGACATTGGGTACCTCTGCATTGATGCGAGAAATCTTCAGTGTTGTTTTAATCCCTTTCTGCCTTTTGGCTTCTGGAGTAACTTGCCATTGATTCTCATACTCTGTCTTCATTGATGCGATGTTAAACAGGTTTTTCAATTTCAAGCTCGCAGACTCTGCAGTAACTTGCCATTGATTCTCATACTTCTCAAACTCTGTCTTCAATGAAGTAATGTTAAACAGGTTTTTCAATTTCAAGCTCGCAAACTCTGGAGAAACTTGCCATTGATTCTCATACTTCTCAAACTCTGTCTTCAATGAAGTAATGTTAAACAGGTTTTTCAATTTCAAGTTCACAGACTCTGGAGAAACTTGCCATTGATTCTCATACTTCTCAAACTCTGCCTCCAGTAATGCAATGTTAAATAGATTTTTCAACATCAAGCTTGCAGACTCTGGAGAAACTTGCCATTGATTCTCATACTTCTCAAACTCTGTCTTCAATGAAGTAATGTTAAACAGGTTTTTCAATTTCAAGCTCGCAGACTCTGGAGAAACTTGCCATTGATTCTCATACTTCTCAAACTCTGCCTCCAGTAATGCAATGTTAAAAAGTTATTTCAACATCAAGCTTGTAATATCTTTTGTTTCTTTTACAATATGATTGTAATATCTTTTCTTTCTCTTCTGTGGGAAATTAGGAGTTCAAACATTTTATATAAATAGAAAAATGCAGAAAGTGACAGTCAAATTTTGTACTCAGAATTATGACAAGAAAGCCCCTGCTGGGTTTGTGAGAAAAGAGAGCTTCAACACTAGTTCTGTCTCCAACCGCCAAGATGATTAGTACGCTACTAACATGTTTACTGAAGAATTTTTGCTATTCTCTTGTAATCTATAGGAACTAAATTTTACAATTCCGATTGAATAATCCTATCGGCCTCTCCTTATACCTTTTGGGACAATTGCTAGTTATACTTATTTTGACCCGCAATCGACTGAAGCTCACCGGTTCTAGCAAAGCTCTCCACGTCTTCGTTAGAGCTGACGGAGCTCTCCACGTCTTCGTCAGAGCGGACGGAAGGCTTGCCTCTTCGTTACTGGCAAACTGTGTTGAACGGTCCGCTCGTCTACACATAACAAACCCTCTTTCCATAAAGAAATCAAGAACAACACAGGCAAACCGTCTTCCGAAAAAGAAATGAAGAACAACACACAAACCCTCTTTGGAGAAAGAAATGACGAACAACATGCAAATGGAGGGAACCGATCTTATAGATGCAATTACCATGGTGATTGCATCTATGGCACTCTACTTCAATGAAATTCGCACTGGGGAAGGTTTCCTGCTCCGGCAAAAACCCATTCACAGAATCCAAAAGTATGGAGGCATCGCAGCCATGTGCTAAAATGTTACCATATTATTCTGAAATCCAAACAGAAATGTGGCATAGTATTATATTTATTGCCTTTCAAGTTTACCTAGACGAAGCAATCATGGAATTCGATGTGCAGGAGCAACGTTGGAGAAATTACGGGCAAGCTCCTGCAAGGTGGAATTAATAATGGATTCCGCGGTCTGACTAAATTGGTAATAATCATGTGATAATCCGGAAGGACCGCTGCTCCAGCCCAAAACTTGGAGATTGACACCTCTGGATTCTCAGTTGAGTTAGGATAAACAGCGAGACAATGAGCACCAAAAGGCAAACCACCATGTACCTCCCCATTTCACAAGTTTTGGCGCTGCGGAGGATCGAACCCTCGCTTTCTCTGCTCATGAATCAAATGCATGGATAACGTGGTGCTGCGGAGGATCGATCCCTCGCTTTCTTTGCTTAATAAAATGAATGGAAGCGCAAATGCATGGAATTACCTCGAGGATCGATCCCTAGATTTTTCACCATATGCTTTTATTACCTCGAGGGAATCTGCAGAATGACGCTCCTCCATAGTGATCAAACATGACTAAATCAGGATTGGCATAAACTATGATCTAACTTATCATGTTAGAGGAACCTTGTGAGTTTGAAACCTTTACCATTATCGCTGCACACTTTTCCGTAAACGTGACTAAATCGACGGTGGCATAGACTATGATCTAGTTTCACCATATTAGAGAAACTTTGTGAGTTTAAAACCTTTACAATTATCGATGCATACTTTTTAAGAGAAGCCCCTTGTTTATATTAACCACAAAATGAAAATTTAAAGAAATTTGTTGGACATTTATCCTTAATCCCTAATTCTATATTTTTCATTATGGAATATTTATGCAACAACCATATTGATTCCATGTTATAAAGAGTCTTTTTTAAGTGATAAATCAATATTTAAGAAGATATTATTAAAATTGGTAGTAATTAAGAAAGTTTCTTTAATCATTTGTAATCAATGTACTAATTTTATTAGAAGCATATATTGTCACCTTGAATACATCTTTGAAATGAATAATAGATTAAGTCACCTCAAATACACCAGCAAATGCAATGTTACATATTTTTAACTAGTTGTGATATAAAAGTATCACAAAAATATTTGCCAACAGTATCCCAAATCGATGTTTATGTAAATTTGTTAAACAAACATGGACAGCAAGAGAGATATGCAAGATAAAACATGCAATACAATTTTTATTGACAAGAGATTTACATTTATAGTACATTATGTGGCCGTTGGGATTCACATCCCAAGGTCTCTTGGACTACTTAGTCTATTCAGCTTCCACACTAACCCATTTAGGATTAGGTGTCCAACATTGCCCCCCTTAATCCGAAGGGTTATGTATGAGTCCAAGAAGAGAGCTGTAATACAAAATGTGCAAATATGCATGGCAGCACTAGGATGAATGTGCTCTCTGAAATGTTGGTATAAAGGGCGGTGGTTTAAGGATGGCCACCAACACTGGAATGCTTAGTGCAGTTCCTAGAACTCTTCCAAAACTCGCAAGAACTTGAAGTCTTCTGCTAGAGGAAGTGCTCCTATTGTTTTGAAGAGGGAAACCTTCAACCCTGAAAGGGAGGTCTCACCTCGTATAAAAGGTAAAACTTCAACCTGAAAAGGGAAGTCTCAACCTGTGATGGTTTAAGGATGACCAACAACTCTGGAATGCTTAATGCAATTCCTGGAACTTCCAAAACTGGAAAGAAGCTGGAGTCTTCTGCTAGAGGAAGTGTTCTCAATTTTGTTCCTGGAACTCTTCCAAAACTGGCAAGAAGCTGAAGTCTTCTGCTAGAGGAAGTGTCCCAGATTGCAATTGAAGGCATGTTCACGGGCATCTTTGTCTCTGGCTACAACTCTGAAACTGGTGTGGCAGGTTGTGGCTCAAGCTTGCTTGATGTGGCTTTGAAGCTTGTAGATGACCATCATTTCCCCCCTTCCAAATACAAGGTGAGATGATGGAGAAACTCAACTGCAAGTCTGTTCAATACTCTAGAACAAGTTCTGACATGTGTTTGGAATATCTTCTTGGTTGTTGATGCCCATTGCCAAGAAGCGATCCATCCAATATGAATCTTTGTTCTTGCAGGACATTTGTTTCTGAAGCAT